>JBAMBQ010001239.1:0-28747 GCA_037044495.1 Stegana nigrithorax | reverse complement strand
ATTGTTCCCTCTTCGCATTACTATAGTGCAAATCCATATTAAAAATCATTTAAATTAATTCACATTAAACTCATAACTTAATTTAAGAAAACTAAGCACGTGCAAGGCACCACTTCGGTGTATGAAATTGCATTTCTAACAATAGAACAGCGAAAAATAAAAACCACAGCAAAGTACGTACAAGCTGTACAGCCACAATGGCAGACAACAACAAAAACGATAAAATAGATAACGAATCGAACTCGGCTGAGGCGATAAAAAATCGAACTACAGCTAAGCAAACCTTTCAAACAAAACGCAAAAGAACTTTGCTCCTGTCCCCCGTAAGCAACCCAAAACGTAGTCAGAGCGCTAAAACTAACAATTCGTCAGCAAGCACAGGCGAATACACAAATCGTTATGCTGCGCTCGCAAGCATTGAAGACTACATGGAACTAGATTCCGATACACAACAACCGACTGCAAGTGCTGCTGCTGTAAACAGCCAACCTATTATCACCAAAACCAACGACGACGACATAAGAAATCACCCCTCAAGCCACTGCCCATAGTCCTGTCGGACATCCACGACCTCAATGATATGATGGCCTAATTGGAAAAAGTGGTCGACCTGGACAATATCGAGGTCAGATTATCTAAAGGACAGGTAGTCCGCCTGTACCCAAAGGACCCCGACACTTACAGGGCGACAGTACGCAAACTAGACGAGTTGGAGGTAGAATTCCATAGCTACCAACTTAAAGAAGACAAACCATATCGAATAGTGATCAAAGGTTTACACCATTCAACCCTAAACAAAGACATCATCACGCAGCTGGCCAAAATTTGGGCATGTGGCATGCCACCCAAAGAGTCAAAACAGGACAAAAAATGTATTTATTCTTCGCAAATATTTCCCATGCCAAGAACAATAAGGAAATCCACTCAATTCATGCGTTATGCAGACAACAGGTGGCAATAGAACCCACCAGGAAGTCTACCAATATAGGTGAATGCCATAGATGCCAACAATATGGCCACACAGCTCGATACTGGCACAAGGATCAATTTTGCGTCAAGTGCGGATTAGACCACAAGTCTAACAAATGCGAGCGGCCAAAAGAGGCCCCTACCACCTGCGTGCGGGAAATCACCCGGCTAACTACAAAGGCTGCCAATACTACCAACAGTACGTGCGGCGTCACCAACAAAAGACCGGCAAACCCAAATTGACCGGACCAGCCACAAGGTATAATCGACTCTCAATAGCCTGCCAACCAACACAACAACTCACACCGGCCCACTAAATAATAGGGTGCCAACTGGACTGTCCTACGCTGACGCAGCTCGAGGGCCCCAAGTGATAACTCCCCAGCAGCAAAAACTGCCCCAGCGACAGGTAAAACACCACAACCTATCCACAAAACAGCAGCAACCAAAATAACATGAACAATGAGACTTTCCAATCTCATTTTGGCAGCCGAATGACGCCGCTGGCGCAGCCAATCATGAAATCCTCATAAACTCAATTAGTGCACTAAGTAGAAGCTTCGAAAGATTTGCCAACATGCAAGCGCAAATGCTTCAAATGCAGAGCCACATATTGGCGCTGCTCACAGCGCAAGCCTCAAAATGAATACCCTCCGCATACTTATCTGGAACGCCAACGGCGTCTCCAATAAGATGCACGAGCTTGAAAGCTTCGTGCAAACCAACCAAATCGACATTCTATGTATTGTTGAGCGAAACACGTTTAAAGGGGGACAGTACGCCCAAACTTCATGGGTACTGCTCCTACCCCGCAAACCACCCAACGGCTAGGACCCCAAAATGCGGTGCTGCCATTTTAATTATAAGTGACATCAAGCACTTCACAACAGAGCCGACTTGCCACAATAAAGTCCAACTGGCCTCCGCCACTGTCTCTACTAACCTTGGCGAAATAGACTTCGGTGCAGTTTACTGTCCACCAGCATTCAACTGGACTGAGAACGAATTCTCAACCCTAATGGGAGATCACACTCGCAAATTCCTTGTAGGCGAAGACTGGAATGCCAAACATGGACTTTGGGGTGCAAGACGACGGGATGTAAGGGGTAACAAGCTGGTTGGATATATTCTCTACTCAAGAGTCAACGTCTCGTCCCGTCCGTGGTGGACCAAGCATTCTAACCAACGAACTGCGTGTACTCCTTTCATGGAAGCGACAACTGCGGACGATCCACATGACCACACAACACCCGTGGGTCAAATTAGAATGGAGAAGAGCTGCTGCACAGCTCCAGGAAGCACTACAAACACATCGCTCCAAGTTCTTTGACCATATGCTCGAAAACATGGACGACAGAAACGACACCACCTTCAGCTTATGGAAGGCCGCGAGAAGGATAAAACGACAGCCAACTAAGCATGCACCCATAACAAACGCTAGTGGCAGATGGTGCCGCACACACGTGGAGCAGGCCAACGTATTTGCCGCACACCTGGCTGAACGCTTTACGCCCTACGCAACGGCAAACACAGAAGACGTGAGAGAGATAGAAGACCAGCTGTCATCACCACTCTAAATGGATCTTCCAATCACCCCATTCACACTCCAGGAGGTCGACAGCACGATCTGGGGCCTTAAGAAAAACAAAGCCTCAGGTTATGATAACATCTGCAATAGCACACTCAAGGCACTGCCTAAGAGAGCCCTCCTTTTGTTGGTGTTGATCTTCAACGCAATAACAAGGTTGCAACACTTCCCATCCCAGTGGAAGTTCGACGAAAACGACCTTGAGTCGTACCGGCCGATAAATCTCCTACCTTCCATCTAGAAGGTATGGACACGGAACCCCCGAGCTCCACCGGGTGACTAATCACATATTAGAAGCTTTCGACGCAACCAAATATTGCAATGGGATATTCATCGACGTGCAGCATGCTTTCGACCGCGATTGGCATACCAATCTGTTAGCCAAAATTAAAGCATCGCTACCGGCGCCCTACTTCCATATACTACGGTCCTACCTGGAGGGCCGCCGCTTTAATGTCAAAGTGCGCGGAGGAACATCAGCCACCTTCGCAGTGCAAGCAGGAGTTCCACAGGGCAGCGTCCTGGAACCTATCCTGTACTCCATCTACACAGCAGATCTCCCTACTCCAGAAGAACAACCCACGGACTCTATTCCGCGGAAGATGCTTCTAGCGTCATTTGCCGACGACGTATGTATTTTCAATTCCTCACGGTGCGAATACGAGGCTGCTGACGGCCTACAGGATTATCTACAAGTCTTCGAAGCTTGGGCGAAAAAATGGAACATTAAGCTTAATGCCACTAAGTGCACAAATGTACGCTGCACTCTGAAGAGAGGAACCCCGCCGGCACTCTACCTCGGCGGCAGGCTGACATTCAGGGACCATATAGCAGCAGTCGTGGGCACCTGCCGCAACAAGATTAACAAGCTATCCTGACTCCTCAACAGCAGAAGCAAACTCTCACTCTGTAATAAGAGAACAGTGTACCTAATTACTGGCTGCGACTGGTACGTTCGGGGCTCTACACTGCACCGTGACCTAAATCTGGCCACCGTCGAGAGAGACTGGCCTAACTTCGGCCCTTTTTTTTTTTTATTTAATGTTAAATTCTTATTTAATGAAAAATTGTTACTTAATGTTAACTTTTTATTTAATGTTAAATGGTTACTTAATGTCAACTTGTTATTTAATGTTAACGAAGTCTAAACTAAGAAACCCTTTTACAACACCAAAACTGGCGAATGTATAACTATTTTACACTAGGTGTCTCATAGCACAAACTGAGTGCTGATTAACGCCTAGCAAACAATAATAATAATAATAATAAGGAAATATGACTATAATAAAAAAAAAAAAAAAAGTCTTCGTCATCGTCACTCATCCAATTGTGTGTGTGTGAGTGAGATAATATGGTTTCGTGCTCTGCAAAGTCTATACACTTTCAATACCATTAAAGGTAATACTGAACAACGCGATACATGTTCCTTAAGTACGTTCCCTTCATACGAAATTGGAACACACTTAAATTCTACAAAAAAAAAAAAACAATTTCACTTCCAGCTGTGAACGCGATTGGACGTTCTCAATAATCTTCCTGTGATTTGAAATACAGTCTGTAACAAATGAGTTTTCAGTTCGAAGAAAATTTATTTATTTATTTAAAAACTAATTATTAAAACAAATACAATTTCAATGCAAAACAAACAAAATAATAACATAAACAATAATTACTCCATTTCAGTACTTTGTTTTCATTCCTTTTTGCACCAATTCAGCGTTGAACGATACAAATTCCATTAAGTATGCTCTTTGCTTTGTGCTCTTTTCCTGATCGGACACTATGTTTAACAGATTTTTTCTGTGGAGCGAATATGAAATTTTGTTTTTTTGAACGTCTTACATTCCCTTTGCACTTATTTCCAAACAAATTCATTTTTGTTTCAGCACTCCATAAAATATTTCGCCACTTTTTACCATCATGAAGGCTTGACCAGTTGGCATGAAACTAAGCAAATTGGTACTTCATCTTACAATCTCACTTCCACATCAGGCGAATTTTTTTGGCGATTCTTCCTAGAAGTTTAACTTTCTGTAAGCGTTGGCGAACTGTCGATGGACTTCTTACATTGTCAATTTCTGCCAAAATCGCCCTTAAGGACTTAAAAGGATTTTCTTCGGCAAGTCTGATTATGCGGCAATCAAGCATTGAAGTGGTTTTTCGGTGAACTACCACGAGTTTCCTTTACCGGCTTTTTTTAAAAACATTATATATAAAGTACAACGAGCGCTAAAGCGATTTTGCAATGTCTTGAAAAGCTTTTCGTTGTTTTCTGAGGCTTTACACCAATCGTTTTTACTTTATAATAAACAGAAACGTAGGATGTACTTATTATTTTGATCACGTCAGTTTGGAGTACTGAGTAACAATTTATTTTAGTTTCTTAAATACCAATGATTTTCCTTGAAGTTCCTTACTTTTGTTAATGTTTATGCATAGAGAATAAGAATTAATTTTACATTACATTTTACATAATTTTAAAAATCAATTCTTTGATCAATGATGAAGACTCATATCACCCATACATGTTTAATATGTAAGTTAACGCAGGCAGCTCATAACTGATGCATTCTGTTGAATTAGCGGAATATGCAAACTAACGCTGAAGCAACGTAAGCTAGAGTTAAAGATAACGAAGTTTGTAGCTAAACTCCGGACTCGGATAACCTAATATCTTGGACGAGCTGCAAGATCAGCAAAGTTACGGTATGGCGTGATTTGGGACCGTAGGGGTTAGCTTAACTTTAAGCTTTTATACTTCTTGTGATTAGTTCCAGTTCATGAATGCTTGCGGCAAGACGCCCTTCTTCAATAAAAGAACATAATAAATAAATTCAAAATATTTGTTAATATTGCACAGCACACCGCTTGTGCAAATCAACTTTATTTAAAATATTTGAATAACGGAAATAACTTAATTTGTATAATGTATATGAAGTAGTAAAGAAACAAATCCATTCACTATCATCTATTGTCATCGGTTCACAATAGTACAACATTGGCGATAAAAATTGTAGAAATAATTATTAATAAACATATTAGTGTTCACTCGTATTGCTGGCGTACTGTCACTATGTGTACAACAACAACAACATTCATATAAAATCTCTCTCTGAGTTTTTTAATGTTTCCATTCTTATTAGCAGCAGCTAAGCAAAGCAACGATCTATTACACAGCAATAATAAATTTATGAGTGCCCACGCAAGCAAAAGAGCGTAAGCATTGCTCATTTACTTCGAGCTCACTTAACCCAAATAGCATCAGCGAATTTTATTTTTGTGAGTATATTTACAACAATAGCAATTTCTGTTACTGTTTTATTTACTATATAGCAGTGTATAATCTATAAGCAGTGATACGAAATCTATAAGCAGTGATTACACCCCCATTTATTAACCGATTTATTGACCGATTCCAATTCAATCCAGAGACAAATGTAACAAAACAAAAATCGGTTCAACCGTTCTTGACTTATAAACATGTATGTATGTAACAATTAAGACGACTTTCTTTTATATATATAGAAGAAACGACGATGAGTTCCAATGTCTGAAGTAGCCGAGAGAATTTTTTATGTTCCAATTCAAACGAAGCGGTGCCGAATTGAGTTGAATTTTCATTTGAGTGATATTTCGTACTCTTTTTTTTTTCACCCCGTCTACATTTCATAAAAACAATTGCACACAAATTCCTCTCACAAAACACATTGGTTTTCCCGAACTACATTTCACAAAAAACAGTTCGAAGAATTTGTGTTTCAATGAAATGAGCGTAATTATTGTTGTTCAAAAAGCAAATAGACACATAAAAAGGACTAAAAATTAAATTGTAGGTGAATTTTCTTTTCTTATTCTTATAATTAAAAAGTAAACTTAAAACTAGGAAAATTTTAATACTACAAGGAACTGAAGTAAAAATTAAAGCTAAAATGAAATAATTTAAATGTAATCATTAATGATATTGCTATGTATGAACATCAATTTGTATATTTTGTCTTAATTAGTAGAAATTTTGCACCGTCCATTCAGTAATAATGGCGGTAACCTCCTCATTTGTTTGAAAGTGTAAATCTACTGCAGGACCATTGCGTTTTTACCGCTGTTCGACGTACTTCCCGTATACTTATAAACACCACAACCCGTTTTACAAGCTATGTAATCGACAGCTTCGCCGTTGTCATCTTCAATTTTAGAAAATATATCCTATACTTTGCTCCGCCCTCTTTTGGTGTTTACGCCATAATATCCATTGCACAGCATTTCTTTAATATGTATTAATATTTTCGGAAGCAGTTGCTATTGAATCCTTAGCAGAATTGAACAAAATTGCAAATTTCAAATTTAAGCAAATCAAGCAGTGCAAAATTTTAACCGAAACCTCAACCCAAAAATCAAAATGAATTAAAAACTTCAATATGCGAGATTTAGGTCAATCTACCCAATAATTACGAAAATAACAATTGAAATTCACAATTAACTAAAACTACTTCATTTTTCTTTTTAGCATACTAATACTATAAGTTACAAAGTTAGTAAACAAAAAAGAATCCCAAATTAAGATATGAATGCCTTGTGAATGTTTTTCTTGTTCCATTCGTTTCTTTTTGAATCCGGTACGATTTTGCTTGCGAACGATTGCTATGTAGCACTCTTTTTCCCTCTCTCAGAACTCAGTGGTTTTATAAGTAGTAACTGAAAGTGAATACCAAATACAACGGAACTCAGTAATGCCAAGGAACTGAATGCAGCCAAGCAGATATCTAATATAAGTATATATACATATATCAATATATCAATCTATATACACAACACCATCGACAATAACGTTAACAACTCACAGCACATCAAACTTAAATTGCATTTGCTGCTTTTACAATAGCATCAATTTACTCAACAACTGCACCTACAGCTTCACCAATGGCAACAAATACATACTCTAACAGAACCTTTCTCATCATCTGAGTCATTAGCACAAACAACTTATTCGGTAGCCACACCGAAATCGACATCATGCTTTGTCAATAACGAAGTACGTATTCGAACGAATAAACACGAGCAGTACTCTATAGCAATAAACATGCTTAGATCAAAAGGCACTAAATACTACATTTTGAAATTAAAAGAGGATCGATACTTTAAAGTCGTGCTAAGAAATATGCATCCAAATGCAGATGTTTGGGAAATTAAAGCCAAACTAAGAGATCCGAGGATATGCTGTCTAAATCATTCACAATGTCAAACAACACCACACGAAAAAATCGCTGTTCTTTATTATAATAAAACAAGCTGCAAACAAGAAAGAAATTTACAACATAAATGCTTTACTACATACCAAAATTAGTTTCGAGGTACCACATCGCAAAAGAACAATTGCCCAATACAGAAAGTATAAGACTCGTGAATGTTCATTTTCCTTTAAAGAAGGTTTAGTAAAATGCGTTTTATGCTCCAGCAGTCATACTGCAAACTATAAAGAGTGCGAAACCTATAAGGCACTAAAAATCAAACGTTTGCCTGCAATTCGGTCTACAGAAGTGCAGCCATAAATTAATGCCAAATAACGGCAGACGAGAATACACAAGAAAATACTTCACCCAACATCCCACCTGAACTAATCGAGCTTACGGACATGATAAAGCAATTGGTACAGCAAATGTCAAATATGTTAATGAACCACTTACTAGAACTTAAACAATTCCTCACAGACAATGATAAAGACATAGCGCTCATATCGGAAACTCATCTAGCGCACAAACATGTAATATATATATATAATATACCATAAAACAATATATACTAACCATACAGTTGGAACAGGAAACTCTGGATCAGCAATTATAATGAAAAGACCGCTAAAATTTACCAAAACAAATTATTTTAAGCAAGACTATATATTTAATCGACAAATATTCAATTGTGGGACAACAAAAGAGAATTTACAATATCCGCACTATACAGCAAAAGACGTAGAATCATGCATTTCCAACAAAATCGAGCAAAAAAAGGTCCCTGGTTACGACCATATCACAGGTAAAATATTCAAAAAACTACCACTTGTAGCAGTTTGTTATATACGAAACATTTACAACACTATATTAAGATGCAAATATTTTCCTAAACTTTGGAAAATAGCTGAGATAATTGCTACACCGAAACCTGGTCAGGACCATACACAATTATCATTATTCAGACTGATAAGTCTACCGCCTGTGCTGGGCAAAGTCTTCGAAAAAATACTATTTGAAATAATCATGTTCTTGCGGAAACTAAAGACATACCTGACCACCAGCTTGGATTTTGACAAAAACCCTCGAAAATCCAACAAATATACAGAGTTACACACAAAATTATAAGCGATCTAGAATTCAGAAAATACTGCGTGGGAGTTAATTTAGATGTCGAAAAAGCCTTTGACAAGGTCTGGCATTAGGGCTAATATACAAGCTAAAAGAATTCTTGCCGCAAACTATTTCGCGAATCCTAGAACATCCTACATTTCTGAACGTAAAAGAACGTCTACGTCAAATTTAACGAAAGCACTTCATCATTACGGACAATAGAATCAGGGATTCCCCAAGGCAGTGTACTTGGACCATTATTGTATGCGCTATACGCAGCAGGCATTCCGGTACCAGACGATGAAGATGCAATGATAGCTATATTCGCTGACAACACAGTTCTACTTTATGCAGACACAAACCTATTTACAGTCACCAGGGATCTTTAGGACATAAACAAAACGGCAGAAAAAAGAAAGAGTACAGTTTTTACTTACTTCGGAGTAAAAACATAAGATCATTTAATAATGCCATAGATAACACCAAATAAAAATCATAATTGAAATAAAAACAGAATAGCTTTTTTCGTTTGGGGTAAAGCACATCAAATCATTTTGTCTAAAAGTTATATACATATACACATATTTTCCTTCTTCTTTGATAGTGTAGTGCTTAACAACGTAAAGAAAATTTCAGGCCGAAATTTGAACATTAATGTGTTATAAGTTTTGGCCGTTTTCACAAATAATAATTTTTATTGGAATCAATGCGTATTCAAAGTATTTTTAAACAAAGTTGATTGTTTTAATTTGATAATATATTTTTAATCTAAAACAAAAATTTAATTTTTAACAGATATTTTATATACGGAACATAATAAAGCATAATTACATATAATGAAGAACCAAAATTCATAAATTTTCTAATTTAAGTACTAACTAACTACCCAGCAACCTTAGTAACGATTAGTTGCTTAGTGTCAAATATGTTGGCAGAAAAAAAAATTCCAAGCAAATATAAAATTCTAAATGATGCCTTGTTCAAATATTAATTACATTATACAGCTAATTTAACTAATACAGCCGTTTTATTGTTATTCCATGCAAAAAACGTTGCCACAAATCATGGTGTAATAAATAGAAGGTAATGGTGTTACAGAAATCGGACCACTCTTATTATCGTTAGGTGGCGTTCTCATTAGAGCGCCGCCATATTGTATGCATGACGTCATAGAAAATTGTTTTTGAAGTTAAACTTTTTTAGCGAGGCTAGATGCTTCAGAGACGAAGTGGGGAGACGCACTAAACAATGCTCATTGTCTTGATCCTGATCGTCTGCAGCGTAGAGAATGATTGATGTAGAGAATGATATTCCGAGACACATTTTATATGAATGTTGTTGTTGTTGAGCACATTGTGACAGTACGCCAGTAATATGAGTGACCACTAATATGTTTATTAGTAATGATTTCTGTTATTATTATTACCGATGTTGTACTACTATGCACCGGTGACAATGGAGTGCAATAGTGAACTGCTTTGTTTCTTTCCTACTTCATATACATTATACATAGTAACTAAAACTTCATTCTTAACTACTGTTTTCTGGTCATTACTTTCTTGTTCTATCATGCGCTCAATTTGTGCTATCATTTTCTGCTGAACATAAAGTCTCCAATGATCAGTTATCACTGTTTCTAAATCAACACATACATACGAATTTGATCAGTTATCATTGTTTCTTAGTAAATTTGTACATACTCATAAATTAGTTAGTACATACAGTGTGTCACTTAAGTATTTTGCCTATGCAAAATACTAGTAAATTGGAGAGAAAAAGGAGTTTTAAGGGTATTCATTAACCGAAATTTTTATTTTTTTTTTTGTAATGTTTTATTATGGGTTTTTTATATTAGAAAAACATAATAACAACAAAAAATAACAACTTTTTCTACTGCAAATAAAACAAAAAACAAAAACATTCGATAATTTACATCTCACAAAAGTATTTTGCTTTTTTGAATTTATGACTTTAAAAATAAAATAAAACAAAAAATAAAACTAAATTAATACTTCGAAGCGTACCCATCGTTGGCGCACACAGCTCCTAATCGTCTAGGCATCGATTCCACCAAATTTCGGCATATTCCAATTGGAATTTTGTCCCATTCTTCTTGTAGAACTATTTTCAGCTGTTGCTTTGAAGTCAAATGATGTTCTCTGACTCTGCCTTCGAGATAGGCCCAAAGATTTTCTATTGGGTTAATGTCAGGACTCTGTGGTGGTGTCGGAAAATGTTTTGTGTTGTACAACAGCCAAAGTTTAACGTCCAGAGCGGTATGCTTTGGATCGTTATCTTGTTGAAAATAAAATTCGTTTGAATTTAACCCCATTTTCTCAGCACTGGCGTGCAAGTTTTCTTTCAAAATTGATAAGTATACTTGCTTATCCATAATGCCGTCGATGAATACAAGTTTCCCAACACCAAGAGCCGACATACAGCCCCATACCATCACTGAACCTCCGCCGTGTTTTACTGTTGGTTTACAGTTTATAACTTTTAACGCTTCATTTGGTTTGCGCCAGACCATGTGACGCCCATCTGACCCAAAAATGTTAAATTTGCTTTCATCACTGAAGATTACATTCTTCCAAAACTCCAAAGACCTAGTTTTGTTGTTCGTTGCGAACAATAACCGCTTTACTTTGTTGACTGATGAAAGCAGCGGTTTTTTCCGTGCAATACGACCATGGATATTGTTGGCCCTGAGAACCCTACGGACTGTTTCATCGCACACACGTGTAGGTATGAGCGTCTGCAATTTGTCGTTAATTTTTGGTGCTGATAAATGTGGGTTTTCCCGGTTTTCCTTAAGGGTTTCCCTATCAATTCGTGTTGTCAGCATTTATGGGCGGCCAGAACAGGCTGTATTCTCTATGATACCATGTTCTTTCGATCATGCAATTGTGTTTTCTATTGTTTGGCGACTTCGATCAAACATTTCAGAAACATATTGGATAAGTTTACCCTGATAATACAGATATAAAATGATTTTTCTCTGCGCATAAATTAATTCTTTCCCTTTTGCCATTTTGAGTTACCAAAGCAGCACGATGACACCGAAATTGTACACAACATTGACATATTGCATTAGCACAAAGCACAGCATGCATAATTTCCACGCAATTGAGGCAAATTTCATAGGAAATATGGAAACCACGTGTACTTTGTTGCGAGGCAAAATACTTTTGTGAGATCGAAATTTTCGGCAGAAAATGATTGCGCCTCAATAGCTACCTAACGGATCATCGTATATGATCCGCAGTTGGGTTAACTTGTTGTGAAAATATGCCTTTAGCAGAAGAGCAACATTTTTTTTCTATTTTTCCCATTGTTGTTATTTTATAAGCCAACAAAATCAAATTTTTGCATGAAAACCAATAGGCAAAATACTTAAGTGACTCACTGTAATCTTCGGCGAATGCAGACGCTTTCCAGTGTGAAAGTCGAATAAAAAAAATTAATTCCTTTAAGCAAATATTTTAACAATCCTTACCTTTTATGCTAAAGGCCTCAGAGCTGCGAACAGCTCAACTTTGTCGACCGAAACAAACATTTTGGCGCCCAACGTGAGGCAAGCATAAACATCCAAATATTTAGTAGTCGTTAAATACAACGAACTAACAATTACTTGCCATAAATCAACCAACGAACAAAACTAAACACATGTTATGTTATAGTTAATAATAAAAAATATCTCATCAAGTGCGAGATTTGGAAACGTAAACAAAAAAATAACTCAGAAAATGCAAGATTTGAAACAGTGATTTCAAATTAAACAATTGTAAATCGAAATTTACGCATAACAACGCACAATTAATCCATGAAGAAGAAGACTACAGACCAAGTTCATCAACCTGCGTAGGAAAGAAGTGAAGACCAAAAATTACCCGCTATCCTTCCCCGAAAAAACAATTAGTGAGTGTTTGTTAAGTTTATATAAGTGATGAAAGTGCACTCGGTTTAATAAAATAGATAAAATTAAATAAAGAGCAAGTGTTTGATTAATTTAAACGAAATCATGGCTAACAGCGAGGCCAACAACGATGCTAATATCGAATCAATACGCTTTGCAACATACAAAATGATTTGCTGGAGCAACTGCGTCAAACTTACAGAAACTTTAAAAAAGATAGTGTAGAGCGCAAAACCAAATATTATTTCTTTAATCGACTCAAGAAACTTGAAATGCCGAATTCTGAATTCCGAAAAATCATATTTAAATTATAAGTTTAAACTGTCCAAACTCACTCTCATATATTGCGAATAATCTTAACGCGCAGTTTGAAGAACAACAACTTACAATTGCTTGCACGGTTGTAGAAGCTCACCGCCTTTAAATAATAAAACTTGCTCGGCAGCTAATAGTATCCAACTGCCAAAATTGCCAGTGCCTAAATTTTCGATTAAATTTGTAGATTGGCCATTTTTTTTGATGCCTTCAGTCAACCGATTCACAATAATACAGCCTTATCGAGTATTCAAAAGTTTCATTATGTAAAAGAGGCACTACCAATCGATCAAGATCGCGATGTGCATCAAATGGCACTAACCGAGGAAAACCACGCTATTGCCTGGACGCTCGTCATACAACGCTATGATAATGCGCGTTTGTAATTTATGTTCAACATGTACTCGTTGTACAACATACCGCAGCAAACGAAAGATTGGTCTTCGGATCCTTAACATATGACCAACGTAGCAAATGTCTGCCAAATCACCAAATTTAAGCGACTAAATATCGCCATTTCAGCATGCGATCAGTGGATAGTATACCACTTAAGTATCAAAATTTCGAATGCTAAGCTTCAAGTCTGTGAGCACCACTTGGGCAACTCTGTTACAATTCCCACTTTCCAAGACTTTGAAGCGTTTATATACCAGCGGCTCGTAAGTATTGACTTGTTGGAAAACCGGAACTCTCTTCAAGCCATACGACCAATTGATCCACAATCAACAATAGTACTACCAATCTCCACACAATCAAGAAACGCCATTCACAAGGACAGCAGTTATCACACCACGACTGTGGTGCTATGCAGTGACAATCATATTCTGCGACGTTGCCCCGACTTCCTGTCTAAAAATTGTTTCGCGAGAAAAACTACTGTGGATCATGCAAAGGCATGTCTCAACTGTCTCAGCCAAGCGCACTCTGTAACCCGATGTAACAGTGCTCGAAACTGTTCGTTGTGCGGGCAACGACAACACACTTTGCTTCATTTTCCTCGTTCGGTTAATACTGAAACCGAGTTTGCACCTCCTACGAATACTATATTTGCCTCATATACAATGCGACTCACCTGTACAGCCGCAACTACTCCGATTACTATTTAACTTGCCACGGATCTCGTCAAGATACACAATCGTCATACTGGCCAATCAGCAGTAATTCGCGCACTCATCGATCACGGCTCAAAAAGTACTCTGATCACAGAGCATGTAGTACAATAGCTAAGACTAAAATGTCATGCGAGCTCGGCTCAAATTACCGGTATAGGTCAAGCTTCTGTCAACCAATGCAAACACACCGCCGAACTTACGTTGAGTTTGTGCGTCAACCCACAGTTCTGCGTAAGCATTGAGGCGGCGTTTGTATTGCGGTCCTTGACTAAAAGACTGCCGAGACAAGTAGTCAGTGTACACGAGTGTCACCATTTGCAAGATTTGCCCTTTACGGACCCAAGTTTGCACCTACCAAACCGCATACACATGTTGATCGGCGTTGATATCATACCGTAAATCATGCTCCCGCACATTCGAAAGGGAAGCCCTAATCAACCCGTGGCACAACATACGGTGTTCGAACAAGTTGCCGCTATTCACTCTAAGCCAGTCATCGTACGCTGCCATCAAATAAATTTGGAAGACCTGGTACAAAAATTTTTCACTTTGGACCAACTCGATACCAAGCGAGATTTAACCTTAGAAGAACAATGGTGTGAAAAGCATTTTATGCAAACCCATCAACGCCAACGAGATGGAAAATACATGGTTAGATTACCATTTAAATCTCTGTTTGATCCAACGCAGAGAATAGGAAAGTCGCAGCAGATTGCGCCTAATCGTTTTCACATATTAGAGAGAAAATTTAATCGCCAACCGGATTTACATCAACGATACACAGAGGTAATGGAAGATTATTTCAAGCTAGGTCAAATGACAGCAGCCCTCAGCGACGAGGAACAACATCGAATAGTTTCTGCTTAGGGAGAAATTTCCTACTCTGCGTGCACTCTACCGCATCACGCAGTGCTGAAGAATGATATTATCACCACCAAATTATGCCTCGTATAAAACTTCAAACGGTAAATTGCTTAATGATATTCTGTTAACGGAACCAGCATTACAAAGGCGTAATTTTAAATTAGCGAATTCATCGGTTTGCTGCGGACATTCAAAAAATGTACCGATGTATTGATATTGGCGCAATAAACAACAGCAAACCACTCAATACTGCTTAACGACTGTTACGTTCAGAATCGCGTCGGCATCCTATACAGCCATCGGAGTCCTTCGACAATTAGCTCAGGATGAACGGGATGGTGTTATTGCACGAAACATATGTCGATGATATTCAAAGTGGCCATAGATCAATCATGCAATCACTGAAAATCCGAGACCAACTAGTCACCATTCTCCGATCAACAGGAATGGAACTCCGGAAATGGTCAGCGAATTATCCTGCTCTATTGGACAATATTCCCATAGAACATTGGTCGAACGCAAAGGTATAAGAGTTTGACAACAAGGATTCTATCAAAACGCTAGGATTATATTGGCATCCCAATCAAGACCACTACGGTTTCAAAATTAATTTTTACATTAACCACACATATACCAAACGATCCTTGTTATCCACAGTGGCCAGGCTTTATGACCCCTTAGGCTTCATTGTACCCGTAAGTTCCGCAGCAAAAGCGATTCTGAAGGAAGTGTGGAACGTCAAGATTCGAACATATTATCACCACTTGATTGGGATGAAGTACTGCCACCCACGTTAAGGGAACGATGGCACACCTACATCACTAACCTTCCAACGATACAACATATACCACGTTGGTTCAACTGCATGTCTTCTGTGACGGATCAGATGGCAACATTTCCTCACATTTGATCGCTGCCCAAAGTCGAGTAACACCCACCAAGCCAATCACTATACCTAGAGTGGAGTTATCCGGCGCCGTATTAGCAACAACTTTGTCAAAATGGATTCTAAAACAAGTACTACCTCTCGAAAAAGACGTGTCCGTAGTATACTGGTCTGACGCTACAATCGTTCTCTTTTGAATAAACGGCGATCCTACTCGGTGGAAAACCTTTGTCTCAAACCGAGTCGGAAGAATATTAGAACGCAGGTCGCCCTCACCTGAAACTGAAGAATATTGGCCCATCAATCACTTCTCAGAGCTAGACATCGATCTAACTGACACCGAGGCAAAGCTAGCTGAAATTCTCAGTTACAATACTACCACCCCTGAATCCTTCATGACTAAGTATTCTTCCTACAACAAATAATTGGTAATTATGAGTTATGTTCGACGATTTGTGAATAAAACACGAGAAAAGGAAGTGACACGAAAAGGAGTCCCTCTCCAGGTATCGAAATTATGTAGCACGTTAATTCAATTAGTTCGGATAGTCCAGCAAGAAGCGTTTGGGATGGAAATCAATCAGTTGAAGATCAACAAACAGGTACCAACATCCAATCCATTAAGTCAACTATCTCTCTTCTTAGATAAACAACAAGTCCTCAGAAATCGGGGCCGCTTCGTAAACGCAATGCATTTATCATCATTATCTCATCATTCGAAATATACACCAACCAACTTTTCACGGCGGAACACAATTAACTTTAGATACCATTCGAAATCAATTTTGAATAATAAATGGGAAACACGCTGTTAAGCGGATTCTAAGAATTGTGTTCAATGTTTCAAGAATCGCCCAAAACCTGACACACAATTAATGGCGGATCTTCCTTTACACCGAGTTAACCCTCGACGGCGGCTGTTTATTGCCACCGGAGTTGACTATACTAGAGCCTTTGAGAATAAAGCATCCCAATTTCGTGGACAGACTAATTGCAAGGCATACATAGCGATCTTCATTTCTTTAGCGACTGAAGCGATACATTTGGAAGCAGACACTGGGTTAACCACGGAACACTTTCTTTAGGCTTTACAACGATTCATAGGACGACGTGGCCATTGTGGACACATATATAGCAATGACTTACGAGCACCTATCTACCATTCTGACACAGATTAAAGCTTGTCTCAACTCGAGGCCTTTGTATCCACTCTTCGCAGAACCTAACAATTTAGCGGTTCTCACTCAGCGCCACCGGAACCAACATCGAAGGATCTTTTTCTCAATGAGCACTTTCTGGAGGGACAACGTATGTTGCGTCGATTTTGGATACAATGGAGCTCCAATTGATTGTCGCATTTACAATCCCGTCCTAAATGACGTAAGGAGACAGAAAATCTGAGAGTAAACAACATCTTCATCATTAAGGACGACCGCTTGCCTCCAGAATCTCCTCTAGAACAGAGGAGAATCTACAAATATATCATGAAACTGACGCCTGAATGGCAAAATAGCGCCTTTTATTACTGATACATCTTAACAACACTTTCTTTTCATTTAAGCAACACGAGACGATATAAAACTAATACTGGTCCCAGTATTGGGGGGCGGGAAGTACGGTTTTCATAGAAGCCAAACAAAGAGAAGCCAATCAAAGAGAAGATGGCTGTAGCACATAATTGATCATCGCTCGCGCTCTTTATGCTCTTACGTTCCCAAAGCTTAACTACTCATGTTTTTTGTCATCACTTTCTTTTGTCTATCATTCGCTAAACATAAATTCTCCATAAATTTGTGCTACCACTTTTTTGCTTAACATAAAATCTCCAATGCTCAGTTATCTCTATTTCTATCAACATTTTTTCAGTTATGAGGGTTTCTACATCAATGTAATATATATATATATATATATATTTGATTAGTTATCATTGTTTTCTTAAGGCGAATGCAGACGCATCCCACGGTCAAAAAAATTAAAGAAATAAACTAAAAATGAAAATTTAACAATCAGTGATTTTATTTTATAAATTCAAAAAGTAAACTACTTTAATGAAGATTTAACAATCAGTGACTTTGTGCTAAAGGCCTCAGAGCTACAACCGGCTCATCTTTGTCATCGACATAATATATCGTCACTATGTGTGTTAAAATTTAATCAGAGAGGTTGGCATTTCTCCGGTCTAACCAATCAAATTTAAGGGTAGTCAGCTATATCCATCTTTGGTTAAAAACCACACGCTTGAATGCTTAATTCAAAATTAAAAACACATTACTGCTTTAATAAGTAAGTTTTTATAAATTATTTTTTTTTTAACATTTAATAATGTTTTTAAGCTAGACCTTCGGTAGTTCGAAACCCGCAGTCGGGAAAAAATTTTTTTTTGTATGTTTTATTAATATTCCTAATATTTTAATTTATTTACTTATTTACTTAATAGTATATAAAGTTTTTTTTTTAATTGTGGTTGAAAATGCTTTTACGCGACACACAGGCAAGCCAATTGCCAGCAGCTGACGGCAATTAAGGCACAATCGCTCCCTCGAGGGATTACAAACACGCCGCGAAGAGGGGGCCTATTAGGTACTATGCAGTTCACTGAAGCTAAAAGTAATCCAAATGGTGTATCCTGAATGGTCCTAGTGACGTCTCAGGGAGTAGGATGGTGACGTAAAAAATGCCCTCTGAACGTCTACACCAACCTGGCGGTTAGGTCAAAAACGCTATGGAGTTTCTCCCAGAAATAAAAAGCAGTCTAACAATGATCGACACAACGCCTAATAGTCACTCTGCACGTGGTCACCAGGCAACTGGCAACTCCCACCGACTCGTCAGTGGCCAGGAAAACGGATGTGCAGACCCTAACATCATTGGGAGTAGATCGCGGGACTACCCAGGGTCTCGTATCCACTATGTCACTGGGTGAAGATGATACTCTGTCGGAATCGTTAGTGTCTTCTACTGGAGGGTGAGCTGGCATCGTCGGTTAAACCTCGAAAATCGCAGCTGGGAAGGCAAAACCAAGTACAGTTCTGTAAACAACACGGGCTCCACGATAGGCAGCCAAGGGGGACCACGATCCACCCAGATGCAGGCAGCTGAAGTGGCCCAGTGACCCAGATGGAAGTTGCCTCGCGGAGCCGCAAAGGAACGACTGGTTCTATGCTGGGGGGACCTCCGCAGGATACCAACAAGAGGAGACGGAAAAGGAAGGCACGGAAGGCAGCTGTATCCGCACCATTGGATACAGTTGCTATCTGTCCTCCTCTACCTTCTTCGGCTGTCTCGACGGTAGGTTCCTTTTGAACCTATGGTGATTTGCACCGGTCAGGATGTCATTCTTGGCGAGCAACTACTTCGGCAGTCATCGCTGGTGACAGCACGGGGAAAGTCCAACCGAGTGGTACTGAAGTGGTACACTTTAGTCAGGTATTGCAAAGAACCTCGGAGGAGTGCTCCACAACCATTGAAGCACCGGCACAGTGGAAATCCAGAAAGCGGGAAATAATAAGGCTAGTGACGCTGTTGGCCAATCTTCGACCCCGATAGCTGCTAGCAGCAAACGATCTAGAGAGGAGGTTGACTCCTCCTTTCCAGAGAATGGGGCCATGTGGGTGGCAGCAAGTGCCCAACTGGCGTTGATCGGAGCCTCCAACGACACTGGTGATATGACTGACAGTCAAAGAGCCGGAGTCGAAGGACATCTTTGGAAGTCATTAATGGAGATTAATGCTCCAACTTTTGAGGGTACGAAAGTTGTGCAGAATACTATACAAGTACGATGCACGAACGAACGATCCTTCAAAAAGTTGCCCTAATACCAGCTATTGGCGGAAACCGGTTTACTGTCGAAACTGGCGAAACGTACAAAGCTGGTGAAAGCGATATTCCATATCCCAGGCCCTCTCAGGAAGGCTAAGGAAATTATCGCCATGCTCTGCTATCAGAATAAGGGACTTGATTCCATTGATTGGCACGTCTACTCCCACAAGAAGCTTGAGCCTAACGGTTTGCTCCTTGTGCTTGCAAGGGATGAACAATCAGCCAAGTTACTTAAAGAGAAGTGGGATTTACGTCCTTACCTGTCGTCGCATCAAAGTTTCCCTAGTAACTAGTAAGAACTAAGTGTAATCATACTGATGACCAGTCTCATAATTTCTCAGATCAATCTGCAGCATAGCAAAGCAGCTACTACTTTACTATGTAGTAGCTTAGCGAAATTGCAGACAAATCCACAAGTAGTCTTAATACAAGAGCCATGGGTGCACAACAAACGCATCTGTGGCTTTGGTAAGATTACTTGGGGCACTGTCTTCTCTAGGGAGGACTGTGACAGATCGCGGACGTGTATTATTGTACCGAAGATATGTAGGTCGATGATGCTGAGACAGTTCTGCAAGCAGGACTTGGTCGCGGTTAAAATATCTTATGATAATGGAGGAGAACGACTAGATAGAATTATTGTGTCTTCGTATCTTCCATATAATTCGATCAGCCCTCCACCAACGAGAGAACTCTTCGAAATCATAAGATATGCCGAGGTCAACGGCCTTAGGTTGATAGTAGGTTGCGATGCAAACTCTCAACACACTATCTGGAGTAGCACAAAATGCAACTACAGAGGTGAGAAGATGTTAGACTTCATCCTATCTTCTAACCTGGTAATTAAGAAGACCGGTAACAAACCGACGTTCATAAACCGACGAAGACAGGAAGTTATTGATTTGACGCTTACCAACAGTAAGATGTCAGATGACATTTACGACTGGAAAGCATTAAATACAGTGTCTCTTTCTGATCACAGATACCTGAGATTTTGTGTGCAAGTTAAACCATTGGTAACACCCGCTGGATGAAATCCTAGGAAAACGAATTGGAGATAATACGCTGACGTAATCGATGCTCGGATACCCGATATCCCAGCTAGATTACGTAACATAGCTTCGATTGAAGTGGCAACCAAAGCAATCGGTGCAGCCATTATTGAAGGGGCGTGTCCAATTAGGAACAAAATAGCAGGCAAGACAGTACCCTGGTGGAACTCACAACTTATCTCCTTTCGCAAGAGCACCCGCAAGCTCCTGAATAGAGCCCTCAAGACTCAGAAGGAGTCTGACTGGGATGCTTACAGAGATGAACATAAGGTGTACAAGTACAACCTGAGATACGCCCAGCGTAACTCGTACGTAGACTTTTGTTCTGAGCTAGAAGGAACAGGACAGGCAGCCAGGCTGAGCAGAATCCTGCAAAAGTATCCGTCAGCCAAGCTTTTCACGCTTCAGAAAGCCTGTGGCTCATACACGAACACGAAAGGTGAAATGAATGAACTGCTGCTTAACACGCACGTCCAGGGAAACCAGGTAGTAACGGTGGAGCAGAGTGAATCACTGACATCTCAGGTTCGAGTTGTCACTAGGCTTGATTAGTTCATTTCTAGAAACGTGATCTCAACTGAATCCACAAGGTATGCTCTATCAGTGTTTAAAGACTACAAGTCGCCTGGTCCGGATGGGATTTTTCCAGCAATGTTGAAAAAGGGCGGAGACAGACTAGTGCACTCGCTAAAACATATCTATACGGCATGTTTAGCACACGGGCTTATGCCATCCGCCTGGAAGGAGGTCAGAGTAGCCTTCATACCAAAACCTGGGAAAGACGACTACACCCTCCTAAAAAGTTTTAGACCAATTAGTTTATCATCATTCCTACTAAAGGGTCTGGAGCAAACAGTTGATCTGTACATTAGATCAAGGGTTCTCAATCGCAATCCTCTCAACATGAACCAGCACGCTTATCAGAGTGGAAAATCATGTGACTCTGCCCTTCACGATCTTGTCAATAAAATCGAAGGGAGCATAAGACGTGGTCATTATGCTCTGGGGGCATTCGCGGACATAGAAGAGGCATTTGACAACGCAACCTTTGTTTCTATATGCAACTCAGCGCAAGCACATGAGGTACCTAGTACTCTTGTGAGATGGATACACAACATGTTGGCTAACAGAATAATTCAAACAGGAACAGACGAAGACAAGGTCTTACTAAGTATGCAAAAAGGCTGTCCGCAAGGCGGAGTCCTCTCCCCGCTACTCTGGTGCTTTGTAGTCAACTTCTTACTAGATGATGTTTGCCTACTTTCTTCAAACAATTCTTTGGGAACTGTTTGCAACCACTTGCAAGTGGCCATTGACAAGCTTGATGAGTGGTGTAACTGACACGGTATATCTGTCAACCCTAACAAAACGAGTATAATACTGTTTACTAAGAAGAGACATACGGACAGCATCCTACCCATCAGGCTGAAGGGATGCACAATAGAGATACACAGCGAAGTGAAATATCTAAGGGTCACTCTAGATAAAAAGCTTAGCTGGAAGGCTCATGTTGAATCTCGAATATCAAAAGCCCGCAGCACCTTTTGGCAGTGTAGACGAGCTTTTGGGGACGATCATGGGGATTGAAACCTAAGATAGTACATTGGTTGCACACAACTACAATCAGACCAATCTTAATCTACGCAGCTGTAGTATGGTGGCCAAGAACCTGTCTCAAAATGACAATCAATACGCTAAACAAGCTGCAGAGAGAAGTCTGCTTGGGCATTACCGGAGCCATGTGCACCACAGCTGCGGACTCTCTTAATGCGCTGTTAAATTTGCTACCGCTGGACTTGGTAATTCAGAAGGAAGCACTGAAAACAGCAGACTACGACGTTACGGAGTCTGGAATTCCGTAGATGAATTTAGGCATGGTAAAATATTGGAAAAGTTCGATAGACATGGTTCATCATTGTCTCTACCTTCTGATATTATACCACTGACAGTTTACCTGCGGATAGGTTACAAAGTGGAGCTCACGCATAGAGAAATGTGGATTCAACCACAGGAACTCATTGATAGGTTCACAATTGTTATCTATACTGACGGCTCTCTCACAGCAGAAGGAACTAGCGCGGATTGGTTCCTCAACGACTTAGTGAAGGAGTCCTACCTACTTGGGAATCTAGCTACAGTTTTTCAAACTGAAATCTACGCTATTTCTCAGGCAGCAGACTGGATCAGGCAGAACAGGAAACGCGGACACAATATTGCCATTCGCAGCGACAGTGTCCAAGTTACCTCTTAGCTTGTTCTTGACAGCAAGAGTAGGCTGAACAACATTTCTAAATGTAATACAGTCACTCTTTTATGGGTTCCAGGCGAACATTTGCTGGTCGGTTGTCCAGCCTTCTCACGGATAAGAAAGAGCATTTTGGGTCAGACGTCAACAGACTGGACGAATTTCAGTCTTTAGGTTTAGACAAAATTTTTAAGTTTCTGAAAAGAACTAAGAGATTTGACTAGACGGGGTAATATAGTACAATGGATCAAGAGTCTGAGTGCTACAGGGGCGTTTTGACTCACTAGCTCAAATAAAATAAAAAGCACAAATAAAATTTATTAAATTAAATAAAACAAAAATTGTGTTAATAACAAATGTTATGCATATTAATATTATTGCATCGTAAAAATTATGTACATCAGACAAAAAAAAAAAATTTTTATATGACGTAATACATACAATATGGCTGCGATCTGATGAGAACGCCACCTAGCGATAATGAGAGTGGTCCGATTTTTGTAACACCTTGGCGTCACCTTCTATTTATTACACCATGATTTGTGGTAATGTTTTTTCCATGGAATATTAAGGAAACAGCTATATTAGTTGCATTAGCTGTATAATATAATTGAAATTGAAACAAGGCATCAATTGCAATTCGAGATTTGCTTGTAATTTTTTTAGTAGGCAATATTTTTCACACTAGGGTTGTATTCAGAAGCAGACCACTGTGTCATGAGTTGTTCACCTTCTGCATGAACATTTCCTTTCATTCACTCACTCACCAACAGAGTGATGATATATGCTTTGATTTTCCGTTATGTTAAATGCCTTTTAATTTCTTATACAATCAAAAGACGTCCAAATAGATTTTACGTCGATTTACAATTTTTTTATTTTTTTTTTTTGTTGTTTTTGCAAGAAAGTTTTAGTTGCTGACAACTCTGTTTGGAAAGGCGCCAAAATCACATATTGATAACTTAACTGCAAAGCATGTGTTGAAAAATTTTTATTTAGTGTTGAAATTATTAAATGATCTTATGTTTTTATCCCGTAGGCAGAAATTGTACTCTTTTTATTTATAATGTGAGTGTATTTATAGCCTTTATTTCCTTTAATTTGTTCGTTTGTGTTAAATTTTCATTTATGTGCATTTGTACCCATTAAAATGCTTTTATAAATACTGAATTCACTTTCATCATTAGATTTCTTAAAAAAAAAAGTAAAAACTTTAAAAAAAGTAGAACTTGAAAATGATAAGGAAGCCATAAATATTGCTAAAAAAATATTAAATTTTCATTAAGAGGAATAAAAAAACCTTGCATTACAATTCCAAGAGTAATACCTGTACCAAAAATGGGTGGTTTTTTGCCACTGATACCAATACTAACAGCGCTTGGTATAATTGGTGGATTGTCAACAGGAGGTGCAGCGATTGCTAAGGCGATTAAAGAGGTGAAGTCGGCCAAACAACATTTAAAAGAATCTCTTCGACATAATAAAACTATGGAAGCAATTGCTCTGGGGAAAAGAATTTATTTTAATCCGTACCGAAAGGGTCTAGGATTTTATTATAATCCTCAATCAAAAAATTATTAGGTAAGCTACCCAGAAGAGCACTGACATTGACATTGATTTTATCATTGATATCGTAAATTTATACTCTTCAAGTGGAAATGGAACTCATGGAGTAGCTCATTGTAAGGATCATTATTGCAAAAAAATATTTCCATAGTTTTGGAGACTTACAACCCCAAAGAAAATCATTAATTATCTTGGAGAACGCAATCTGAAATAAATTTATAATCAATTACATAATCACAACACAAATAATTGTAGTCATTTATGTCATTAATTTTTATTTAATTTAATAAAAGACATTCAAAAGTATGCAAATATGTATAAGTATTTTTTAACACTTTTAAGTGAAATCTTTATTTGAATTTTGAATATTTAATATTGGATTATGAGTTTTTATCTTCTTTGGGTTCTTTCTCTTTCTTCTTGATGAGATTTTGAGAAACCTTATATTCCAATTCCTTTTTTAAATTTTTCCCAGATATGTCATTTAAAAGTGATTGGCTTTTCATTGCGATTAACTAACTTATAGTTTCAAACTAAACATTCTTTCGTGAAGTTTTTCATATCTCTTCATTAACTTTGTGATATCTACATATTTAAATTTTTTGTTTAAAACATTAATTCGGTTACAAGTTTAGCATTCTTTGATGAAGGCTTTCATATCGTTTTATTAATTTTTTTAACCTCCGCACAACTGAACTCATAGAAGCAGCAGGCACAAGTATCTGGTCCGGATATTGCATTATCAATTGCCCAATGACAGTAGGCGAAATGTGTTCCCTGTTTGGATGTCTTCATTCCAACGATTTCCGCATTTCTCATTTCTGCAATCAAATCCAGTCCATTTACAAAAGTTATCCAATGCTCTTCCATTAAAACATTAACAAAATTCTTAAGAAAATCTTAAATTCTAGTTGACATCATGTTTATTGAAAAAATTTGGACACTTTACAGCTTGATGTTTTAAAATAACTTCCATGGAAATTTGGAAGCTTACTAATACTCTAAAATTTTTATAAATTCTTTGAATTTTATTACGATGTCTATAACCAAAATAGGGAAATCACCGTCTTTTGGTATATTAACCTTCTTGGATGATTTTGATCTTCAATTTCGTCAGTTTATTCGTGTCATTTGTTGTGCAAATACATCTCTTAATATGGAAAAAGTTCAACGTTCCTTTAAAAAAATCATTTAAAGTGTAGACTCCACAAATTGAATTTGCGTGAATCACAAATTGCATCATGAAGAAAACTAAATTAAAGTGGACGATGCTATAACATCGATAAACACATGCACACAATGGGCTTTGGAAAATGATAAGCCGACAACAGCACTGTATGAACTAAGTGATTCAGCTGTTATTAATGTAAAAATATAAATATTAATTGATTAATTATTAATGGTAAAAATGTTTAAAATATAAATATATGTTAAAGTTCAATGCAAATGAACTACATTTTTCAAAATCCGTCACAAAATTCAGAAAAACGGGAAAAAAATTATTTTCTTTTAACAATGGAGCAGAATTAATTTCCGACAATTCTGTGTTCTATCGCGCACACTTCGATCTGTGTACCTTACACTTCAGACGCACAGAGCTGCCCTCATTACAGAGTTACCATCTGTATAGAGCTGCCCTCATTACAGAGTTGCCATCTGTATAGAGCTGCCCTCCTTCCATTATTTTTCCCAACACCGAAAAAGAACGGACCGAGTAAACTCAATGTACTATAATCTAGTACTGACAGACTGACCAACGAGAACAGCATAGGCCTTGCTTTTGCGGTTTCGCTCTAACACGGCCATCCTGAACTATCCGTCATCTCCCAACAACGTTTCTATTATATCTTTTTTTTTTTTTTTGTTTTTGTTTTGCTATTATTATTATTAACCCAAGATTTAATTTTATAAAGTATACCACCACCAAACATATTAAAAAATAACGTATTAAATTAGCAATTAAATTGCACATTTTCTTTTTCCCTTGCACCGGCAAACAACAGCATTCGTTTCTGACAAAACATTTTAGTTACGTTCACACAATTATAACGAATCACAATTTAGATTCAATCTTAAGTTTGCCTATGAAATTAAATTCATCGTCACCACAATTACAGAATAACGTGGCTCAGAGGCAATCTTCCGCTTGTCCACGTATTCTACACAAAATCAACACAACTACAGAATACAGTGGCTCAGAGGCAATCCTCCGCTTGTCCATGTATTCTACACAAAATCAACACAATTACAGAATACCGTGGCCCAGAGGCAATCTTCCGCTTGTCACGTATTCTACATAAAATCAACACAATTACAGAATACCGTGGCTCAAAAGCAATCTTCCGCTTGTCCACGTATTCTACACAAAATCGTCACAATTACAGAATACCGTGGCTTAGAGGAAATCTTAAGCTTGTTCATGAATTGCAGCAATATCGATTTTATAAGAGTCTTCTTACCTCATTAGTTACTCTTACTCTCGACCTCTTGGGTCTCTTTTTGATTCACCGGCCGAATTACTCTCTAGCAGCCACCACTATGGTATTCGAACCACCTCTTTTCAGTTTATAGCGATCGTTCGGCAAGACACCGACCACTTCATAGGATCCACGATAATAAGTTTGCAATTTTGATTTTCGGATCTGGTTACTGCAATAGACTACCTTCTCGCTTATATTTAATCGAGTCGGCTTGCACCTAGTCGCATCGAATCGCACTTTCATACGGGCACTGTTTTCTTTGATTCGTCTCAACGTATCGTTCCACTTGCCCATTTGCTCTACAGGCACCAGGTGCAATTAGGTGATGTTCTATCCCGAATGACTTGCAGAGACCTTGAAATTCTGCACTGGTGAAATTTGTTCCACGGTCACTTATAAGCTTACGCGGTGCGCCAAAGAGCATGACATAATTGTAAAACAACTGAGTTGCTTCTGTAGCTTTAAGAGTCTTGCATGGGAATAAGACTACAAACTTGGTAAAAGCATCGATAATAATAAAAATGTATCGCTGGCTTTTCTCATCGAACGGTCCGTGAAATCGGCATGTAAAACGTCAAATGGTATTGATATCTTCTCAATGGGGTGTAGCTCACACTGCTTCTTTCCTGAACGTCTTTTAGCCACAAGACGAATTAAACAAGACTCCACAAACTTTCTTACGTTTTTTGTCATTGACGGCATCCAAAAATGTTCTCTCATCTTTGCTAGAGTCTTTTCCCAGCCTATATGGCAATTGTCTTCGTGAAAACGTCGCATCAACGACAGTCGACATTTTTGCGGAATGTAGATTTTATTTGATTCATCGACCGTTCTGTATAAAATCCCACCAAGGTGTACTGCGCTCGTGTGTTCGCGTCGCCACTTTTTTGTTTGATGGCTTGATTTTGTCAATGATTTCGAAATGTCAATGAGCAGAAAATTCCGGAATAAATTTACGGAAAAAGTTTGCCAATCCAATAAACTGCCGTGCTTATTTGACATTTCCTGGTGTCGGCGATCTTACCAATGCGTCAATTTTAGATTTGCTTAGTCTAATGCCTTCAGCGGATACTTCTCGTCCCAAATACTCAATAGTTGTTTGAAGGAATTTACATTTATCGAAATTGAGGGAAAAACCGCTATCAATCAAGGTCTTTAATACAATCCTAACCTTTTCAACACCGTCTTCTATGGTTTTGGACGGCACTAGAACATCTAGATAAACCAAAGCGATTTTACCCCTTAATTTACCCCACGCCGCATTAATTGCCCGTTGATAAACTGCAGGTGCGTTAGCTAGTCCGAAAGGCATACAAACATACTCAAAGTGGCCGTCAGGCGTAACAAATGCGGTCTTCTGAATCAAGTCCTCTGCTACCGGTATTTGGTGGAAACCGGAAGCCATATCCAACGAGGTAAAAAATTTATATCCAGCTAATTCATCAAGCTGGTCCTCGATTCTTGGTAGCGGATAACGATCCTTCACTGCTATTTTGTTTAATGCTCTGTAATCAACGCAAAGTCGGTTGGTACCATTTTTCTTCTTGACGAGAATCACAGGACTAGCAAAGGCGAAACTGCTTTCCCTTATAATATA
>JBAMBQ010001216.1:0-31772 GCA_037044495.1 Stegana nigrithorax | reverse complement strand
TTCTTTAGCTATAAGTTCAGCTCTTATAAGTGTCTGACCCCAAACTGTTTTGCGCGTTATTTGATAACTCACATATGGGCCAAGCTCAGAAATTTCAATTAACTCATTTTTAATCTTCTCTTTTTATACCCTGTACCAAAAAATGGTAAAGGGTATATTAAAGTTGTGCAAATGTATGTAACAGGCAGAAGGAGGCGTGGACAAACCCCACAAAGTATATATATTCTTGATCAGCGTCGAAAGGCGAGTCGATCTAGCCATGTCCGTCTGTCCGTCCGTCCGTATGAACGCACGGATCTCGGAAACGGTAAGACCTGCTTAAGTTTATTTTGTTTTTTCGATATTCGTTCTATAACATATAGCTGCCATTGGCACGATCGGGTGAAAACCTACATTTAGTATATATACAAAATATTAAAACAACAAAAAAATATATTCAGTTTTGGCTTCGGTACAGGGTTTTCTATAGTCGGTTACACCCGACTATATCCCTGCCTTTCTAGTTTTTTATGTAATAAAATAAAAGCCATCCACCATCTTCTTCGAATCGCAATGGATAAATCCAAACATAATTCAAAGACTTAAGGGGGACTAAGAACCTTTAGACAATAAAACTACAAAATTAACAATTCAAGATTCAAGGTTGCCTTTTATATTTCGGGATTAGAGAACAATAATAAATATTAATCATCGAAAATAGCTTTATTGATTTTCAAAATATTCCCCATTAAGATCTAACGGGTGATTTTTTAGCTATTATCTTTTTGGCAACACTGGTTTAAACAGCTGACGCACGTTTCGTGTTTTGTTTCACTGTCAAACATCTTCAATTTGGTCTATAATTTAACCATGAATCGTCTTACAAACGAACAACGCTTGCAAATTATTGAATTTTATTATCAAAATGCGTGCTCTGTTCAGAAAGTTCATCGCGCGCTTCTTTTCAGGGATAGACTAATTACAAGGCATAGAAAACGATCTTCATTTGCTTAGCAACCATTCTGACACAGATAGAAGCTTGTCTCAACTCGAGGCCATTGTATCCACAGAACCTAACGATTTAGCGGTTTTTACTCCAGCCCACTTTCTGATAGGTGATTCGCTTTTAGCGCTGACGCCACGTTACCACTTGAAGTGGGAAAATAGCGCCTTTTATTACTGATATATCTTAATAAAACTTTCTTTTCGTTTAAGCAACACAAGACGATGTAAAACTATAGGGTGATTTTTTAAGAGTTAAGTTTTGCAGGTTGGCAGCACTGGTTAGTAATGGCGTCCAAACGTCATCTGTCAATGTAAAAAGCTTTCAGTATACTTTGCCATTTAAAAATGGAAAGAATTACAAACGAGCAACGATTGCAAATTATTGAAATTATTATTAAAATTCGTGCTCTGTGAAATGTGCACCGTTTGTTACGACCATATTATGGTCGTCATAATCGACCTGGCTCAACGGATACATAAATAAGCAAAACTGTCGCATCTGGAGTGATGAACAGCCACATCCCATACAAGATTTACCGATGCATCCCGAAAAAACGACAGTTTGGCGTGGTTTGTGGGCTGGTGGCATCATCGGTCCATTTTTCTTCAAAGACGACCGTGGAAGAAACGTTATTGGACCTTCCGAATAGACCATTTGAAACGGAGCCGCGGACAACATTTACATAAACGTAAATGGCAAAGGCCTATTTACAATATACAATAAAAATGTTGAATATTTTAAGCAAATTTGAGTGTTTTATTCGATTTAAAAAAAAAACTACGCTTAAAAAATCACCCTTTAATACTGGTCCCAGTATTGGCGGCGGCATGTACGGTTTTTTTTCGAAGCCAAACAAAGAGAAGATGGCAGTAGCACATAATTGATCATCGGTCGCGCTCTTTATGCTCTTACATTCCTAAAGCTTAACTACTGTTTTTTTGGTGTCATCTTGTTCTTGTTCTATCATTCGCTAAACATAGATTCTACATCAATTTGTGCTATCATTTTTTACTTAACAAAAAGTCTCCAATGATCAGTTGTCACGGTTTCTAAATCAACACATACATATGCATTTTATCAGTTATAACGATTTCTATATCAATGTTACATATATACTATATGGATTTAATCAGTTATCATTGTTTCTTAGTATGCAGACGCATTACAGTGTGAAAATCAAATAAAGAAATAAATTCCTTTAAGCGATTTTTTTTTTTAACAAGCATTACTTTTTATGCTAAAGGTCTCAGAGCTGCAAACAGTTCACCTTTGTCGACCGACACAACCAGTTTTCAAAATATTCTCCCTGTTGATCAATACACTTTTGCATTCTTTTGAACCCATTATCAAATTATGAGGTAACTCTGAAACATGCATTTTAATAGCATCAATCGCTTCTTCTGGTGTCGAAAATCGTCGCAGTATGTTCTTGATGTTAGGGGACAAAAATAAGTCATTGGGTGTCAAATCAGGACTCTACCAGCGGGTGGCCTATTAATTCGATGTTTTGGTTGGTCAAAAATCCTTTTGTTAGTGCTGATCTGTGAGAGTTTACATTATATTGGTGCGGGGTGATTCGTCTCTATTCGTTCATTTTACGAATTTCCCCGAACTACTAGTTATCACAAAATTATTAATTTTATGTCGCTCTAATGACACTGAAGTCACATGATCATTAATACCGAAAAAACAAGTGACCATTTGCTTCGATGTGCTGCGGGAGTAAACATTTGTTTTTGAATTTGACTCATTTTGGAACACCCAAAGCTTTTGAAGCATTTGTAACGAAATAAATGTATTTAAAGAACTGAAATCTATAGTGAGTCATAGCTATAATGGCCAGGAGGAAACATAAAGATATTTAGGGTGATTTAATTTTTAAATTGTGAATAAAACACACAATGAGAAATTGTAGGCCTAATCTTTATTGATTCCTGAAAGAACATTCTCTGACATTTACTTTTTTTACGACTACGCCGTAGTTGGTCTATTCGGGAGGTCCAACTTCAGGAAACAAAAAGTCTGTTATCATGGTGCGGTAGCGGGCACCCTTGACGGTAATGTTCTGTATGGCCTCATTTTTGAAGAAATACGGACCGATGATTCCACCAGCCCATAAAATACACCACACGTGAAAACGTAGCCTTTGAGTCAGAAATGCGCGTCATCACTGAACAAAATTCGACGCGAAAATAGCGTATCTTGTTGAGCTACTCAGAGCCCATTTGGAGACGTTGTTGCGGTCTTCCATGATGATTTGTCAAATAATACTGAATTAAAATATCATGACAGCATGACACTAGTCACGCATGATCTGTAAAAGAAACCCAATTGATAAAAAAACCTTTTAATGAATCACCCATTTCATGCATACGTTTTAATTTTTAAGAAAGGCTTTTGATAGAAAAATTATTGAGTATGAAATTTCCGCTTGCATTTTTACTAAAAAATTTTATAAATCAAAACGTAAAAATTATATTAGATTTTAAATTTAAAAATTAGACAAGGACGATCCAAGACTCTACGAGCAAACAATTAGAAAGATTTGTAAGATACAAAGACTGGAAGATGCCCTGCAATTTTTGTATGAGTAGCACCAATTATTGAAGGCAGTAGCTGGGACAGGAGACAACACAAGATCTCAGAAGCCAGTGTTTGCACGCAAGGTTTCAATTCGTCAAGCGACCAACAAACAGGCGTATGAAATTTTTCAATTAGCAAATCACTTTATTGTCATTTCTTTCGCACAATTTCGTGTATAAAGTTAGATGGGTGGCAAGGTCCCTGTGGACCTTTTTCATTTTCAAACTGAGATTACTCCTTGATGGTCCATGGGAAGTATACTCGACCCCCCAAGGAAATTTTTTCTAGAATCGTTTAAAAAAAAGTTCAAGGCGATCCGAGCAATAGTTTACTTTTTATTTAGATTTAAAAGTGATTAGTATGGGAACGAGTGAAAATGTTAGTTTGGACCTTGTACTAAAATTTCTAGAAATTATTAATAAATAAACTTTCTTTTGGCTTGTTTTCAATTGTTTTATTGTTTGAACACATAAGAAACGTGTTCTTTAAATTTTAGGTACTTTTTGTATTATTTTTATTGTGCGTACATCATAAAACGCGAATCATATCGAAAAGGGGCAGGGAAGTAACAGCTGCATGGAATTTGGCAAATCCAACGAACACTAAGGAATAGAAAACAATCGCTTTGAAAGAGTTTGATGCCTTTTTGGCTATTATTTGTATACTGGACTCACTAAATCGAATAGTGAACCTCTTACAGAGTTATGGGGCCCAACGCGTAGTCCAATATTCAAAGCTGCATTATCATATGATCATATTGTGTCCATAAAACAATGCCTTAGATTCGATTGATTAGATAGATTCAATGGCTTTTATTGGTATTTGGCAAACGTTGCAGTCAACTTAGCAGTAGCTTACACTCCGCATGATGCACTGACCGTTGATGAGCAGTTATTCCCTTACAAAGGCCGTACCCGCTTTACACAATTCGTTCCGTCGAAACCTGCCAAGCATGGTATAGAGATATGGTGGTTATGCGACTCGAAAATATTTTATACTGTCAAAGGAAAGATTTACTCTGGGAAATTACTTGACCAGCAGCGAGAGGTCAACTAAGGGTAGAATGTTGTATTTTACCGTGCGGAGAGATATTTGAATACAGGACGTACATCAGGAAGAAAAATGCATATGTTGGAAAAGTGCACTCGAATAAGACACTTGTGCCGCGGGAGTTCTTGTCAACAGCACATTGTTCGGATTCAATATAGGCGATATAGCACTATTTTCATATGTGCCCAAGAAGTACAATGCGGTAATTTTGCTGTCCACAGAACATCATACTTGCGGTGTGGACATGCAAACTAAGAAGCAGAAGTCGTTTGCTATTTTGAATTACAACGCCAACAAATCGGGCGTTGATGCAATGGACTAGATGCTTGGCACATATACATGCAAGCGCTCAATAAACCGCTGGCCACTGGCCATGTTTTATAATATGGTGGAAATTGCAGCATTAGCTGCATTTATTTTATATAATGAAATGAAACCTATAAAAAAAATGACAGACGACGGTTATTCCTACTGATGCTGACAAAACAATTAACAATACCAAACATAGAGGAATGATCGCTGAACAACCGCATAACCGCATATCCAAGTATACGGAACTCAATGGAAACATTTGATGTAAAGGTAAGACAAAACAGTTCTAATGTTCAAAAGTAGAATAACTACATATTTTTGTTCCTTTTTTGTTATTATCAAGACCGAAAGTAGGAGCTGCACCCTCGTTTGCGCCTAGAACGAACAGACCGTCATGTCGCCTATGCCGTTCTGAATATGGATGGCATCGGTAAACAAGGGCCTATTACTATTATTGTAACAATCCAGTTTATGCAGAGCATTCAAAACTTATGCATCGATGTTACACCTGCACACAAAATATGTTGGACGGGGGCAATCACTCAACAAAAGTTTTTTAAGCCTTTTTCATGGTTAAAAATTAATAGTAATATTAATAAAAAAAAATGTCTTTCTAAAATTCATTATACATTTATAATTAATAAATAATAATAAAACAAAACAAAAACATTTTTTAAAAATAGCGTTTTCATACAAAATTCCATACAAATAGAAATAGGTCCCTGCGTACCTTGTACCTCGTATAAAGGCAACGGATAACTCACTAATCGGAGGGTTAAAAGAGCTTTTTTTTGGGTGTCGAAAATACCAATAGCGACAAAATAATCATAAAGAGGCAATAGTGATTTTTTTTATTTGTGACTGTCTGATACGATATTAAAATTCAACGAAAATATTAGACCCAAATTATGCCTTAAGTTATGAATTTTTTCATTAAATATAGATTTGGTGGGATAATATGTTGCCGATGTGCGTTTCTAACTGCGATGCGAGGTTTTCTAGTAGTTGGTCGCTATGCTTATCAAATGGAAATTATTTTTGATTCCTTAAATTGCCATATTCATTCATTCATATTGCTTGATATCTTACAAGTAGATACCTGTGAAGTGAATTGTAAATGAGCAAAATAAATCGTCCATTAACTATTTATACTTTGGTTAGTTTGTTTACAATTTCCTTGTTAAAGTGTTTTTAAAGTGTTTTTAGCACTTTACTAGCCAAACGAACTGACTACTGGCTGTTCGCAGACCTCAAAAAAATGCTCACTGGTAAGAAAAGGGCCTCTACTAGTACAATGCAGCAAACGTTGGAAAAATGGCAACTCGTTAACCGCCTTAGCAAAGGCTTTTAAAAAAATGTGTACTAAATAAGAAATAAAATATTTTGGTTTTTTTTTTTTAAATTGACACCAACAGTATTTTTTATTTTGGTTTTCTGTTTGGCTTATATTTTCATTAAAAAAAGAAGTGCGAGTGTTTCCCGTCTTCAGAATTATCATTTTCCTCGCACTAAATGCTGAAAAACGTGGACCTATGCCTTATTGCAGAGACGCACTTCACGAACCAGTCATATATCAGCTTCAAAAATTATTTTATATATCACACCACCCATCCAAGTAACTGTGCACGCGTAGGAGCCGCCGTTATTGTCGAAAAAACGCTAAATCATTTTACTAATGGTCAATTCAGTACTAACGAATTCCAGGCTGTTACAATTACAATAGACGCTGCAAATAAATTGTCCTTCACAGCTGTCTATAGCCCAGCGTGTCACAACATCAAATGCCACCAGTACAATCAGCGAACATTCAAATCGGTTCATAATGGGTGGCGACTATAACGCGAAACATATCAACTGGGGTTCAAGACACAACTACAAAGGGTATAGGGAGCTTATGAAAGCAATCACAGAATCGGGCTGTACAATTCTCTCTTCAGGTAAGGCAACCTACTGGCCAACAGACTCGACGAAGGTGCCTGACCTTATAGATTTCTTTATCGCTAAACATATTCCTCTAAGCAAAATGCTGATATAGGATGGCTTCGAAATTAATTCTGACCACTTGCTTGTCTATCTAACCGTTTTTGAGCACGCTAACGTAAAAGAGCTCACTTTATTTATCATTAATAAATACACAGATTGACAAATGTTTCGTCACGTTGCAGATGACAATATTAACCTATCGGAATAAATTACAGCAACTAACCAACTAGAAAGGGAAATTTCAAGGTTTACCAACACGATCCAACAGGCGGCCTGGCGCAGTACTCCTGTCTATAGTAGCAATTAACGTAGTCAGAAGCTTCCACGTGAAATTCTTGATCTAATTAAAAAAAAATATATTCTTCGAAAAAAATGGCAACTATCGAGATACCCAGCTATAAAAACACAAATAAACTATCTGACAGCCAATATAAGCACATTGATTCGACAATTTAGGAACTACCAGTTTGGTTCTTACCTGAACAGTTTATCGTATGAACAAAACACAGACTATTCACTATGGAAATGCACAAAACAACTAAAACGGCCGATAGTGCAAAGAACACCAAGAGGGCTGAACAATTTGCGCTGACAGCGAGAAGACTGAACAATTTGCCAAACACTTTGCTGACATTTTTTCTCTCAACAACACGACGAACTGCTCAATAAGTAATAACCACCAAATTGACTTTGACACTGACATACCACGTACAAACGAGATTGAAGTAATTGATTGTTAATCAACCAGGATTTAAAACTAAAAAAGGCTCCAGGTCACGACCTAATCACAACCGAAGTACTTAGACAACTCTCATTAGTATGCATCTATAAGCTAACGCAAATATTGAATGCTGTTCTAAAGTTAAAATATCTACCATCTGTTTGGAAAGTCTCTGAGATCGTCACTATCCCTAAACCCGGCAAACCTGCACATGAAATCACATCGTATCGCCCAATTTCGCTGCTACCAGTGTTGTCTAATATTGTTGAACTTATTTTGATTAAACGACTTCTACCCATAATCAAGGAAAAAGGCATTGTGTCCAATCACCAATTTGATTCATTGAATCACTAGCTATATCGAAGACTCATTAGAATGAAAATCGGTATGCTCAGCTGTCTTCCTAGACGTTTCTCAGGCATTCGATAAAGTTTGGCACGACGGCTTACTGTCCAAAATCATCGGCTCCTCCTGACAGAGTACTACTTCGGCCGATATTGTACCTGTTGTACTCCCACGACATACCATAAACAGAAAATGTAAAAATCGCTATATTTGCTGATGACACTGCGTTGCTGGCTGTAGGCAGAACGGAAGAAGAGTCTACAAGAAATCTACAAGCAACAATCAACAAAATAGCCTTGTAGACCGCAACATGGAGAATCAAGCAAAACAACATTAAATCGATTCGCATTGACTTTACAAATAAAAATATTCGTTACATTCCATTATACATTGATGGCATACAAATACCACATGCTAATTCAGCCAAATACCTAGGCATGACGTTAGATGCCAAGCTTCGTTGGAAAGAACATGTCATTAAAAAAAGAAAAAAGCTAAATCAAAAATTCAAACCTATTAAATGGCTAATCGGCAGACGCTCTACGTCTATTAATCACTAACAAGCTAATGATTTACAGACAAATACTACAGCCAGTCTGGTTATATGGGGCTCAACTCTGGGGCTGCACGTCCAGCAGTAATGTTAATATAATTCAACGTTTCCAAAAGACAGTACAACGAAATGTTGTTGATGCCCCTTGGTATATACGCAACAGCGATCTTCATATAATACAATATGGTGGCAGAACAAATAAAAATAGTGGCAAAGGCACAGAATTATAGACTCGCAGTACACGTGAACACTGAAGCTTCGAGACTGATCCATACAGAAGGGTTACTACGTCGCCTAAAGTGAACTAAGCCCTGTGACTTAGTCTTTTAAATTTCATATTGATACGAAAATTGTTTGTTAGTGCAAGTCTGTTTTGTTTGGTTTCTATCTAAGTTAATGTAAACAAAAAAAACAAAAAATTTTCCTCGCACAATTCCGCGCATAAAGTCAAATATGGTAACGATATGTTTGAAAACAAAGGGTTTTTGTTAATAAATGTTGTTTTTCAGTCAATCGTTCCTATGGAAGCTATATGTTATGGGTTGAATATCGAAAAATAAAAATAAACTCTATGCATGATTTGAAGAGTCTTCATGCCAAATTTAGTGGTTGTAGGTCTTACCGTTTCCGAGATCCGTGCTTTCATATAGAAAAACAAACAAACATGGCTAAATGGATTCTTCTTTCGATGCTGATCAAGAATATATATATACTTTATGGTAACTGCCACGCGTCCTTTTGCCCGTTACCTTCATTTGCACAACTGTAATATACCCTTTACAATTTTTTGGTATAGGGTATAAAAATAAACCACTTTTATTTGCATTATAGATTTGGTCATGTGAGAGATTATGTTGGCGTATTAGAGTTTGAAGTTTCTTCTTAAATGGAGATACAAGATGTGAGTTGGTGATAATTTTTTGCCAGAAATCGAATTCCAAATCGACTTTTTTTTTAATCACTTTTTTCTTCAATCTCGTCGTTTAACAATTTGGCCTTTGTTTTCATCAGTTCATCAAATTTGTCCTTCATTAGACACAAAACCATTCATAAAGTTTGCAAGTTCCATCAATCAACTAAATTGTGTAGGAAATATGATGAATTTTGATTTTATTTTATATGAGGGCGTGGCACCGTCCTCATTTAATATGCATCTATAAGTTGTCCTTTACATATGTTCCAGATTTCATTCACCTACTAAATACTTGGAGAGAAATAACGAGTTGAGTTTTTCGCTTATGTGGAGGGTCGTTACTCCGTCTACTTTTTTCATTGGAAAATCATTACAAACCTATTTCTGACAATTACGAACACAACAAAAAAATATGAAAAAATAGTTTGTGCTAATACCTCTGCAAGGTAAGCAAGATAGCGCATAATTTCCTTTTTAGTGTTTTTACGTCATATACCCCTGTAAGGAAGTTAAAGTCAACTAACATCTTACGATGATTTTTCGCATTTTCTATCATTTATGTTGATGTTTATTTCATTTAAAGCCGTATTATCAGGGATCTGGACGAATTAAGCGGGACATTTTGAATATACATATTGGGCGATTTAAAAAGTATCCGCGGTTTTTGATAGTGTTGATACCCAAATATCAAACAAACACCTGTTTGAAAGGTGACATTTCAGGCTACATTTTTTGTGAAGACAGATTTATAATTCGTCGTTCTTGTAAAAGGTTTGACACAATCGGATTAGTGTTGTTCGATATAGGGGTATCAATACAAATTTTGTTAAAAAAAAGCGGCTACTTTTTAAATCACTCAATATTATATTTTTAATTTATTGAAATCTTAGTTTAAAAAAAAAGTACATTCAACTTGATAAACTATAATTTTTCTTATGATTTTTTCCATTCATTCTTGCACAGCTTTATGGGTGTTTGCGTGCAGGAAGGCCAACTACATGCGCTCACTGAATACATAAATGGAGGTTCATTGGAACAGTTGTTGGCCAACAAGGAGGTGTTGCTATGTGCAACACAAAAAATAAGACTGGCGCTTGGTATAGCTCGTGGAATGGCATATGTGCATGATGCCGGCATTTTTCATAGGGATTTGACAAGCAAGGTTAATACCCTTCATTTTTAATATTAGGTTTATTTAAACTTTTTTTTTAAATTCTCGTGATTTTTTAGAATGTGTTGATACGCAAAATGACTGAAAGTCAATTTGAGGCTGTCGTCGGAGATTTTGGTTTGGCTGCAAAGATACCTGATAAATGGTACAGTTTAGATTTTTTTATTGTTGTAATTTTACTTATTTGGCTTTAAATGTGTTTTAGTGGTAAACCACGACTTGATACGGTCGGTTCGCCTTATTGGGTGAGTCCGGAATGCTTGAAGAGTCAGTGGTACGATCAGACCAGCGACGTCTTTTCATTTGGCATTATTCAGTGTGAAATTATTGCCCGAATCGAAGCCGATCCTGACATGATGCCGCGGACCGATTCATTTGGGCTAGACTATCTCGCTTTTACTGAATTGTGTCCATTAGATACGCCACCCGTTTTTCTAAGACTCGCTTTTTATTGCTGTCTGGTAAGTTTTTTTTCTTAAAAATATATTTTTTTTTTTTATTATCTTTTTTACAACCCCTTTATAACTTTATTTTAGTATGATCCCAAGAGTCGACCGACATTTCATGATGCAGTCAAAAAATTAACACTATTGTTAGAAAAGTATGAACATGAATCGGCCAGCACGAGTCCGATGAGTTCGTTAGAACTTAATTCATCTCCTATTGGTAGCGATACGGAGTATCCATCCGCCATATCCTATACTATGATATATCAAAACGAATCTGATATTGTCTGCGGCAAACCAGCAACTAAGTTGATAATGAACACAGCACCAGATGCCACGTTACCCACACATCACCTACATGAAGTTGATGAGAGTGGTTTCCGAATTCCTGGGTCCATATCGGCTACTGAAACACCAACTGGATCTGCCGGAAGTAATGAGTTCGAAGAATGTATGCTTAAATCCAGAGTACATTGTGCCACGCAAAAGTTAGAAACTGATTTGCTCCTCCAACAACATCGACGTTCATTGAGCGAGAATATAATTCACTTCCCATTACATACAACGCCAAGTGACAAGGCTCGATGTCACCAGATGCAGCGCCAACGATCTTCGACACATTCGCCCACGCCACCACGACAATTAGCTGGCGACGGCAGTGGAAGTAATGAAACAGGTGTTTTTTGCATAAGAGGTAGTGACGTTAGTAGTAGAAGACATCCAACAACGAAACTGATGTCCACTGCATTAATTGTGCAAACATTGCGGAAAGTCGCCGAAACAATGTGCTTAAAGGATCCACAATATAAGCCATCTCGCACAGATCCTAAAGGTGTCAAATCGAATCCTTTTACTGCGTTAGCGCAGTTGCGCGGTGTAAAAAAAATCCTAGGTGCAAATCCTAAGACTTACGCCGCTGGAGTTGGTGATCTGTTTAGCTCTTGCTTCGAGATGAGTGCACCATTCTTTAAAGAGTTAGTTGCTTTGCAAAAGGTTACGAAATTGAACGTCACAGATAATAAAAGTGGCAAAGCTTCTAATACCAGTGAACCAAAAAGTTTACCTGTGTCACCCCAGCAGACACGTAAATATAGCGGTATTGATTTAAAGTTTTCCGCCCAATGCAATGGTGGCGTCGCTTCAATTATTTCAACGTTGATCACGGCCGCCCGAAAAGGGCATACTGATGATTATGATGATGATTGTGAAGATTGTACATCGGAACCAGATGCTGACGTGGACGGCGGTGGCCACTGTGCTGATGCAGAGTCAAGCAGCGATGATTCAGCTGTGCTTCCAGTAGCAAACTCGATGGTGCGAAAACATCGTGCAAATTCATTTTACTTACATCCTCTTTTACGCGAGAGTGTAAGTGGTACGATTATTAAGAGCGGCATTGATTCATCGACATTGATTACCGCTGGTGCTCCGACAACTACACTTACAACTACATTAGATCGGAGTTCAAACTCAGTTGGAAAGATTTCCAAAGAAATTGTCTGTCCACTGCCGATAGTCCCTAAAACTTCAACGCCAGCGTGCGTTTCAATGGCAGCCTTACCCACCTCAACGTTTTCTTGCGCTGACCTCGAACTACACGAGCTAAAAACCATCGAAGTACTTCCTGTTAAGTCAAATAGAGCAAGGCGTGATTCTATTGAAAGCGGTTTTTATTCTTGTTTTAATGAGGAATCAGATGCTGCAATCACCGCCACAACTGGAACAACATCTTACAATCAACAATTAAATGGCATTGCCTCGTTGAACTTTAGTTGTGGAAAAAATTGTTGCTATGAACAGTTAAAATCACGACTTCTGTTACATACTGATGTTAGCGGTCACAATGAGCTCAAGTAAAACAATAATAATTTAATTTGATTGGGTGCATGATATGATATCAAAAAATTATTAATTTGTTCTATTTTTATTTATTATATCTACACAGTGACAAATTGACGAGTTTGTGTCGTTGCTGCTATTGCGTAACAGCTCCCGCAGCTGCTAAACATCAATTAATGAACGATACCTCCTCGGCGTCTTCTATTGCCCCTGCAACCGGCCTGCGCTCTTTGGACGATTTTGAACTTCTGGATACAACACGACTGCAATGCCGTTATACTTGCCACCATTCTTTACTCAGTACCAACGGTTGCGGTGGAAGTGGGGATTCACAAGTCTCTGCCACCGCAGGACTCATCAATCGTTTAGCTTTAGATTCAGAGTTGCATTCTCTGATGCAGCGTACCCCTTTTGCAACAAATCAACTGCTTTATTGTAAGAACCGCACTTCTTCTATTTATACTGATAGTTCGGATGATATTAGCAGTTTGACGGGCTCAGATTCATTGCTATGGGATGATCGTTCCTTTACAGCTCTGCCCAATGCTCGTTCAGCGCAAATTGCAAAAATAGTCGAGTATTTTGAACGGAAAAGGCTGGCGCCTGACGTAATACCGCCTACGTTTCAACACCACCGGGCCAGTTCCTGTAGTGGTAATGGTACGGTGGCAGCAGCTGTGGCGGCTTCTACGTTGGGCTCCAATTATTTATCTTATGAAGCTTGTCGGTATTCAGACTTTAAGCGTCACATTAATTCGGATTATGAAGCCTTTTGCTTTGAATTGGATAAAAAACCAAAACAGCATCGATTACTGGTTTGTGAAGGTGCAGTAAAGTCTAAACTACAGATATTTGATAAGGTACGGCCGCAGCAGCATCAACAACAGATATTGCAATCACAACGAACTTTGCTGTCTCAACAACAAACATTGCAGAGAGACAATTGTACACAAATTTCCAACAGCACTGACAATCAGAAGCGTCTTGACGGAATTTTTCCTTCACCCAACCACAATTAACGAGCGACTTTTTAAAATTTAGTTAATAATTTAAAAATTTAGTACAGTGAATTTAATTTGTTCTTATGCTACTAGTGAAAATTAACAAGGTTATTTAAATATTGATGAAATAATAGTCAATTTTTACATGCAATGAAATTTTATATTTTATTTAACTAAACAAAAGTCATCACTGTCTTAAAATATGCAAAACAAAGCCATTTCCGTCACTTATTCATTAAGCCAAAGGTTTTATTTTAAAATGAGCTTTGTCATAAGTGCAAATATATTCAAACTCCTTTTTATTTTGTTAAAGCATTAAATCGTTTATTTTGATGTATTAAATCTATTCGCATGCATCCTGCTACAATAATGTACATTTTCCTATAGAGTTTTGAGCGTGTTAAAAAATAAAGAAGACCAAAATAGTATATTAATCAATGATGGTTTTTGATTTTAGCTAACTCCACTTGTTGACAAATAAGCACATAAAAATTAGTTTCCATTCATTTAAAATAATAATCATCTTCTGTAAGACTTATTTTAACCAGTGTTTTTACGGTTTCCTAGTCCCATTTTGATTATTTATTTATTTATTTTTTTGTTAATAAAACCTAATAGAGTAATTTAAAGCAAGATTTGTTTTATTGATTATACATATACAGTTAAGTATACAGCGTATTCAATGTATACTCGTTATTTAAAAAAGGATTTTTTTTTTAATTTGAATATCCTAGCAATTTGTCGTTAGAAGTAAAAAAATTTTAGCATGTAAAAATATAAATTAAAATAAGGAAGTTTTAAGGCATAGTTTAAATTTGTAAAAAATGTGAATAGTTGGCGCAAAGTAATAATTACTTAATTTGTTAATGCTTGTGTGCTATTTTTATTATTAAATTTAAATATTTAAGGATCTATATACAATTAAAATAAATACAAATATTTCACAACTCCGTTCAAACTCTACTTAAGCTTGATCCCAAGGGTCTGAATTGCTGCTGTTATAATACTAGACACCGATTGGATCTGCCGGAATCAATAAATGTGCGCATTATGCCACGTAAAAGTAAAAATCCGATTTGCATTAGATGTAGTGACTAGAGTTTACGTTAAGTTCAGAGGAAATCCAGTATTTTTGGACTCGATTTTCACGAGCATCTATGGAAGTGATTTTTTCACTAGCATAATCGTCGCCGTGGACAGGAATAGGTGGTAATCACTTGGTGCCAGGATCGGACTATGAGATAGGTGCATAAGAACTTGCCAACCAAGTTCTTGGAGTATCTGGCAAGTCGCAATCGATGTGTGTGACCTGACATTGTCTTGTTTGAACGCAATTCCTCTCCTGTTGGTCAAAACTGGCCGCTTCTGGGCGATTGCTTCCTTCAGACGGTCGGCAGATTATATTTGGTATAAAGTTTTAATTTGAGTTTCAAGAGACTTTAAGTGTCAAGAGACGTGCACGTGGAGTCGCTCTTAATAATTGTTTGACTTTTGTTTTAATTGCCAGAATTTTTTGTTTTCATATGATTATAGTTTGGCTGCTCATTTTTTTCTAGTTGTCATGTGTGTGGTGATTGACATTTTTTTGGCAATGCAAAAGTGTTATAGTTGTTGAATTTGATATATACGCAAATATCTTGCCGCAGACGATTGTTTTGCTTGCAACATTTTATGAGTGGCTGGTATGAAAAGTCGTTAGTCGATGGTACCGTCAAAATTACATGTGTTTGTGAGTGCTTGCAGAAAAGATTTTATCATGATTTTGAAGTTTTGATTATTTCTTCGTCTACAGCATATATTTTTGGCTTTGTGATGTTGCTGCTTCTTTATTTCCATAGTAAAAGGTCGTCGAATTGAACGCATTTGGACAGCAACACCTGCAGTATGTGTATAAATTATTAATTGGATGAGATAGTGATGACAGTAGAGATCTTGATGGGAAGCAGTTGGTTGCCAATAATTGGCCATGTAGCTCCATAATAAATTAGTTGCAGATAATGTCGGGAAGCAAAAGGTTCCCAGTACTGGCCTTGTGGCTCAGTAATAAAATAATTGCAGTGATGGGTTATAAACGGCAAATTCCGGAGCTGCATACTTAGCAGAGTTGTTCTTACAACGTCGAATACAAAACTAAGCTTGTGTATAGGAACTTAAAGCTAAGGATATAAGTGGAATTTATTTGGATCATGCCATGAGTTCGTTGTCAACAAGCCGACTCAGCATAATCCCACAGATAACGCAGTGTTTGTGAAATAAGAAAACGTCTGGCTGTTGATCCCAACCGCTCGTTCTTAGAACATTGTGTGGGCAATTTGATCCGTCAGCATTTCGGGCGCTCGGGTTGTAGATTCGTGCGAGGGTAGCTTGTTTACTGTTCCCCTTTTAAGATCATTGCCGTCTTCGGTGATGCCTAACTCGTTGATGATCTCTTGTAGCTTGATCGACGAGCTTCTCCGGCTCTAACATTGATATACGAGGATGAGGCTGACTGCCACTCCAATTGTAAATCAGAGTTTGGGAGAGGCGCTAGATGTGATATCTTTCTTGAGTTCCTGGATGATATTTAGGTTGTGCTCATTCATTCGTTGCAGCATTGGTAAACTTAGAACATGATCGTGTCCTATGATTTTTAGCAGGGGGGATGTTGCGATGCCTTGGATCTTGCTGATAGTTTTGTTGTGGTTCAAATATGTAGTGTCGTTTATTATAGCTATGCGTTCGAATGTGACAAGGTGAGCCACTTTTGTTGTTATCACGGGTTCGTCATCTATTCTGACTCTTGCGAATTGTTCGGCTCCAGGTGACTAGGTTGCGTATGATACTGCCATCAAATTAAGTATAGGGACCTCTGTAAGCTGTTCGGTAAAAATAGACTTCAAATCATCGTGATCAAAAATTACGGGATTTATTATATTGGACTTGGCGGGCTTAATAGTGAGCATTAGGTCTTGTGTTTCTGTAATTAACATTCTGTTCCTCGCAAGTAGCGTTTCATACAGAGGTGCGGTATCTACTACCTTTTTTTCTTTAAACATTTTATTTATTGTATCGGTGAGTAGATTGATCTGTTTCTGCGTTTCTGTGTTAATTTCTACCTTTCTATTGTCTGATTCTTTTAAGGTCCGCCGCGTCAGGAGACCTGCCACAACTTTTAAATCTCAAAAAATCTAAGCTTCTGGCTATTCTATGATGTATCATTAAACCGGATAATAAATTTTGGATATGTTGTATATCTACCTCTAAAAGTTTTCACATATGCGAGTTGGGAAACAATTCAGACATTTTAGCAGTATCGTCTATGGTTCTCATGAAATCGGCTTTATTAGCCGAATTCCCCACATAACTGTGTTGTTCCCATATCAAAAAATTACCATCTAATACGGGAATATAGTGCGCTTGAGAGAAGTCAGTGATTCGCGCATTCGTTGCGGATGGGAGTATGAAGATAATTACTAAAAACCTGCAGGAATAATGAAGCCAGATTTGCAATTATCTGAGATTGTCCTTATGGACCACCCTCCCCGTAATAAGCACAGACGTTCCTAGGTCTTCTTGTGTGTTCCCCTTAGAACATTACGGCGATAACTTATTTCCCAACCTTTCTTGTTCTGAATTCAACGACGCTTCATTATCGCAGTAAATGGTTTTTGTTTTCGGAAAGTTGTTAACCACTTGTAAGATGGGGACTGTTACATCTGTTATCGCGTGGGATGCAATTGGCTGTAGAACGGCAAATTTTGAAAATTTGTTAATGCAGGTTACGAACTACTTTTTGTCTGTGGAGATAATGTCAAAATGTAACATTTCGCCGGCATATGAAGGTATTGGTGTCTCCCCGAGTTTTTGCCTTTTTGGGTGACAGTCATATTTGGCTGTCGTACATACTTTGCAATTCAAGATGACCTCGTTTGATAACTTAGTCATTAAAGTCGTTGAAAAGCGACTAAAGTAGGTAGGTTACAATAGAATGCGTTTACAACGTCAGGATTAACTACAAGCCTTAGTATTTCCGGCGAGTCTTATTGCCAAACATAATCAGTCTTCGCATATAATGGCCAATACCTCTCTTTCGTTGGTAGCATTTACATTCACATTGTTTTCATGTTCGAGATTTCATGGTAATGGGCCGTCACCCTTGAGATAGTACTGCTCCTATACCATTCGCCGAAGCGTCAGTAGTTAGGTCGAATGGTTTTTTAAAGTCCGGGTACATAAGCATGACATCCTCAAATGCCAGTATATTTTTTAGCCGACTGAAGGCTTCGCGTTGCGTGTCGTCAAATTTTACCGGTATTTTCCTTGACACTGTGCCGTTTTCATCCTTTATTATACTTGTTAAAGACCTCGCTATGGACGCGAAGTTTTTAACGAGTTCCCTGTAGTAACTGGCCAGGCCCAGAAATCACGTCAGATGTTTTGTGGCTCATCATACTCTTGGATCGCCTTGATCTTTTCGGGGTAAGTTTTTGCTCCTTCGCTTGTGAATATAAAACCTAAATACTCGACACTTTCTCAATGTGTCGGACGTGATTGGTTTCATTTTCGGAGATTGTTATTACGTCGTCAACGTATATGTAACAGATTTTGCCAATTTGTTGACGAAGAACGTCATCAATTGCCCTTGGGAAATTGCTTCCCCCATCCTTTAACCCGAAAGGCAAACGACAGAATTCATATTTTCCGCCGTTCACTGAGAAGAAGTTTTCTCACGATATTTTTCCGCCAAATAAATCTGGTGATAACCGGATTTTAAATCTAGCGTAGTGAAAAATTTTGTCTTTCCTAGATTCGTTAGAATCATTGGAATACTTGGCATCGGGTAGCGGTCGGCAATAGTCAGCTCGTTTAACTTTCTAAAGTCAATGACAAGACGTTTGTTCTTATTGCCGCTGGCGTCTAGGCCTTTCTTATCAACAACCCATGCTCAGCTGTTGTATGCAGATCTTGATAGTCTTATAATGCCATCTTTAAGCAACTGTGAAATTTCCTTATTAACGAAATCGGCTTCATCCGTAGGATACCTTGTAAGAGGTCGAGAACGCCTTTATCTTCTTCAATATAATTTTTTTGAATTCGCCCCTTACAGTAACAGGGACTACTATATCATCGACACGTGTGAAGTTGACGTTGTCGCATTAGTGGTGCTTCAATGTTTCTGACTTGTTGCCATAAGTGATGTTATAATCGCTTAGATTCAGAGTATTATTATTATTATTAGCGGGGTGGAAATCAAGTACTGCGACCTATATAGATCTATTGTACTTCCCGTTGACTCTAGTAACTAGAGAACCTTCATTAGTCCTATAACTTGCAGAAAGGCGAGGATACTTAGGGGGTTAAGTGGCGGGAGAAGCCCGACCGTCTCTTGGTGTCCCGAGTTACGTGTTCTTCGCCTTGACAGCGCATCACATTCTGATAGGATATGTATTGGCGTTTCCGCCAATGTGTCGCAGAAGCGGCATATATCGGTATCAGAAAGACCGAGGTTGAACATGTGCTTCCGTAGTCTGCAATGACCAGAGCGGAAGCCTGTGAGTATTCTCAGTTTGTTCCTATTTAAGAGTATTACAGTCTTAAATCTTTTGTGGTTATAACCACCAAGCATAGTTTATGCTTGTTTGAGACCTGATTGGTTTACCCAGAGTTTGTTCCAGTTTAACCTCAAGGTTTCGGAGATATTCTCTGTCTGTGTGAGCGCCAATGCCTAAACAGGGTTCTGGACCTATCATTGCATTGGCTGCTCCTTTCCTAGTTAGTTTGTCAGCTTCTTCGTTTCCCCGGATGTTGGCATGGCCTGGTACCCAGAGTAATGAAACTCTGTTACAGAAGGCCAACGACTCAAGGGCATTTTGGGTTTCTATGATCAGTTTTGACTTCAGGCTATATGAGAATAGAGTTTGTATGGCTGCCTGACCGTTGAATGGTTTGATATTATATGCCTCGCGTACCGTTGTGCAACCTCGTTTAGTATTAAGACCAATGTCATAATTCCTTGAGAAGTGGATGGTAGTGGTAATTGCATCTCTTTGGAGCTTAAATAGGGGTAGGTCTTTGCTAATCCGGTCGGCTAGATTTAGAGAATCTCCCGTGCAGAAACGTAGCAATGTTGCCTTTATTAGATTGGAGATGACGATATGAAGTGGAGTTTGATGGAGAATGTGCTCCATTGCCGCAGTTGTGCATGTTCTCATAGCACCTGTGATACCTACGCATGCTAAGCGCTGGGGAGAATTCAGTCTATTCTGGACAGAAACCAGATTAGCTCTATCTCCCCATGCTATGACACCATAGGTGAGTCTTGGCTTGGCAACCATGTAGGACTTCATCCCCAGCTAAGCCGCAAAATTCCTACAGATCATGATCGCATTTGTAAATTTTCGAATTGCTTCGTCCATGTGTTTTGACCAGTTTAGTTTCTGGTCAAAAATTACTCCGAGGTACTTGACCTTGCTAGAGGAGAGGATTGCGGAGCCTCCTAGGCGAATTTCACTTAGATGGTCCAGCAGTCTCTTTTTGGTGAATGGTGTGATGAAGGTTTTTGCAGGGTTGATGTTGAGTCCTACTGTATTACACCATCGTATCTTGATATTCAACCCCCGAGTTATAATATAACAGAGAGTTTCCTCGAAGGGGCCAGAGGCTATGATGACTATGTCATCCGCGTAGCCTTGGCTGGAGATACCCTTTGCCGTAAGCTCGATGAGAAGACTGTCTATAGCGAGTCTTCACAATAGCGGTGATAAAACCGCCCCTTGGAGGTGCTAGAGTGGTGTCTCCCATCGTAACCTCGGCTGCGCGTGACCTTAGAACTGAGTTAATCTAGTTAACTAAGGAGGGATTAATGCCTTTACGTACAAGTGCATCAGCCACTGCAGCGTAGGATGTGTCAAAGGTTCCCTCTATGTCGAGAAATGTGCATAGGACTGTTTGTTTTCTTGCTAACGAAGTTTGAATTGTCTGAGTTAGCTGGAAAACCACTGAGTCCGTGGATCTACCAGCTCGGTATGCATGCTGCGAATGGTGAAGGGGTCCTCGCACAAGAATTGTAGTCCGTATTTACTTTTCCACTAGCTTTTCTAGTGTTTTCAGGAGAAAATACGTCAATCTGATGGGTCTGAAGGACTTTGGGTGAGTAATATCTTTCTTTCCCTGCTTGGGGATGAAAACTACCTTGGCCATCCTCCACGGAGCGGGTATATAGCCTAATGCCAAGCTGCTCGTGAGGATGTGTTTCAAATGGGTGAGTATGATCGGCAATCCTTCTTGGAGTAGTGCTGGAAAGATGCCGTCCCTCCCAGGTGATTTGTATGGTTGGAAAGTGTTGATTGCCGATGTCAATCTTTCGCTCGTGATCATGGAATACAGCGACTGACATGATCCCCCTGTGGCTCTGTGCCAAGGTTGTGTCACTGGGTAGTTCAGTGAAGTACAGCCTGGAATGTGGATGGTCAGAAGTAAAGAGGCCTTCTGTTCATCATTCTCCGTATAGGAGCTGGGTGGTGCTAATTGTAACGCAAAAGTACCTGTAGTTTTTGCGTTTTGCATTTCTAAGTTCGTTATTATAAGAAGTAAGGGTGGTGAGGTAGAATTCCCACTGGCCAGAATTCTTCGCTATGTTAAAGAGTTTCCTGACCTGTTTTCTGAGGTTCTCCAATGAATTATTCCACCAGGGTGCGTCATGCTCTTTCTTGACTCTACCTATTGGACAACTTTCTCCATAGGCCTGTAGAAGGCTTTAATTGATGGAGGAGAGACATTGTTCTGACTCTAGGGGGTGTCTCAGACGGTGAGGTTTGTCTGACTGCGTGATGTCAGTGAGTGTTTCCCTATATTTTACACAATTTTTTCTACGCGGGTTTCTACAAGGGGGTGAGGCTTTGCCTTTATATCCGATGTCGAATAGAGTCATTCTGTGGTGGAACTTTGGGGGTTCGCTAGATACCTCTCTGAGCATACGCTAGGCTGGTGAGTGTGATATCTAGTACCTCCTCCCTTATCCTATTAACAAAAGTGGGGGTATTGCCTAGGTTGCTTATTGCTAGGTTAGGTTGAAGGATGAATTATAAAAGATACTCACCACTTTTGTTGGTGTTGGTGCTGCCCCACACTTCGTTGTGGGCGTTGGCATCACAACCGATTATACAGGGCAGGTTCCTATTGCAGGCAAAGTCGACCAGCTTCGAGATTTCCGGTGGGGGCACTGGCCCATCTCCCGGAAAATATCCCGACGCAATGACCACTTTAGTCGCCTTGTTGTTTTCGTAGGCGGTTAGCAGAATCGGTGTACAGTCCTTACTGTGAAATTCTGTAAGAATAGTATATGAAAAGCGCTTGTTTATAAGGATACAAGTTTTAGGGGTACTATCTCGAGTATCCCATACTACTTGGGAATTCTTACCATACATGCCTTTTATTTTTCCCTTCTGGCAAAAAGGTTCCTATATGAGTACTAGCCCCAAGTTCTGCGATGTAAACATCCTACTCAGCTCAGCCGAGGCTGCTTTAGCATGGTGGAAATTTGCTTGGGTTATTTTGGTGCCGCTCATCTGCTGTTTCTATAGCAACGGCTCGATGTCCCCGAACTCGGAGTCCTAGTAGGAGTTATCGATGTTGATGAGGGTGCGATCTTCCTCATTTTCTTCTCGTAAATTATCCGGCTCATCTTCGCATGATGGCTCACGAATAGCTACTGTGGTATCGACTATTGTCGTTGTGTCCTTGGGCTCAGTTGAGACTTAATGCGATGGCACTGCATTTTCAGTGAGAGCAGACTCCGCGCTCCTATCCATGCTCACGGTCTGGGACGTGATTGCATGATTTTGCGCAGGACCTGCACCTCTCACTGCAGCTGAGTGAGTGACAGATTTCCCCGTTTCGTCCGGATATATTGGCCAGGCACTCATCAAGGTGAGGCCTGTTACCAGGGGCAACCACGTGAAGGTTATAGACGTACTTCTGCGGTACCATTCGGTTGCAACCTAGGTTATCCTAGTGTTACCCTTGTGGAAGTCAGCTGATCCTCTAGATTCAGTGTCGAATAAAATTTTTAATGCTTTGCCTGCCAAGTGTCGCTCGACGAACGGCAATTGAGAGCGCTCCCTAAAAAACTGGATAGGTCATTATCACCAGTCGAATCACTTTCATCCTTGATGCCAGCAACTGCAGCTTCGACTGAGTTAGCATATCTTTGTTCTTCTTGGTTAGAGGCTTGTTGGGAAACATTATTGATTATTTAGCGTCTCTGCCCTGATACACGCTATGATGTGTTTGGTCTTTGCTGAGCTTCGCTCAGTATGGCATTTTCTGCGGCTTTATCCAATTAGTTTGTTGCATAAACTTAAACATCGACAGATCGACTTCCATGGGCTGCACTTGGTTCTGCATTGGGACCTGTTTATCGCTTGGCTTTGGTTCAGGTTCACGCTATTGCGGCCTGTTCTTATTCTGTTTCCTTGTAAAATGTGGATTTTTTTCCTGATTTTTTCCCTGTCTAGCCTGGGAACGGTTACCCTGTCTGCTACCCTCGCCTGAATGGTTTTTATCTTCGATCGCCCTAGCGTGCGATGCGTCGAATACGCTTCTATCAATGCTATTTTCAACCTCGCGAGCTAACGTTAAAGCGGACGGCAAATCTTTGGGCTGTGCTGGGAGAACTAATGATTTCAATGACCTCTTGAGGCCAGCCATGAAGGCGTGTAGGGCATCGTTCCTAATTTTCGCATTGAGAATATGCACTGCCTGTTCGTTATGTGTCACAACTATTTTATTAGTGACGAGCGTGAATTTTTTCTCGACATCGTCATAATATTCCATTAGGTCGAGGTCACCTTGCCTAACCATTTCTAACTGTTGTCGTACTCAACTTTTATATTTTTATAGGGTGATTTTATAAAAGCTATAGAAAAGTTTTTCAAAAAAAAAAAACACATAAAATTCCGAAAAATGCATGAAATCTTTATTTAAATCGATAGTAACGGTCCATATAATTTAATGTTTGAAGATTATTTCATGCAAATTTTGAAGTTGACTGCGCCTCAAATGGTCCATCCGCTTAGTCCAATTTTGGCATACTCTTTCCAACATTTCGGCCGGTATCTCACGAATAAATGCTTCAATGTTGTCTTCCAATGCGTCAATTGAAGCGGGCTTGTCTGTATAGACATGAGCTTTAACATAGCCCCACAAAAAATAGTCTAAAGGCGTTAAATCGCACGATTTAGGCGGCCAACTGACCGGTCCCGAACGTGAAATAAAATGTTCACCGAACTCGCCTCTCAATAAGTCCATTGTTGCGCGTGCTGTGTGGCATGTGGCACCGTCTTGTTCAAACCACATGGCATGCAAGTCAAGCTCTTGCATTTTGGGCAAAAAAAAGTTGGATATCATCTCACGGTTGCGCTCACCATTCACAGTTACGTTACGATTCGCATCATCTTTGAAGAAGTACGGTCCAATGATGCCACCAGCCCATAAACCGCACCAAACTGTGACTTTTTCTGGATGCATTGGTAGCTCTTGCAATGCTTCTGGCTGATGTTCACTCCAAAATCGACAATTTTGCTTATTTACGTACCCATTGAGCCAAAAATGAGCTTCGTCGCTGAACACAGAAGCGCGCGATGAACTTTCTTAACAGAGCACGCATTTTGATAATAAAATTCAATAATTTGCAGGCGTTGTTCCACATATTGTGGATTGACATCTGTGGTGCAATTTAAACGGTGTTCCAATGCTTTAAATCGGCTGAGTGCCGTTTTATAAGAATGGTTTAATTGGTGTGGATTATCCTTGATTGTTGGCGAGTATTTTTAACAAAACTGTTTTCGCGCTCCTGTTACTCTGGTGTATCATTGTCAGCAGGTGGGAAGATTTCCTCAATCCGCTATAGACGTTCCATATTTTCGAATGTAGTATCTTCCATAGATAGTGCAAAATTTTGTGCAATTCCATTACCAAATTGGCCGGAGACGATCCATCCTAATAGAGTTTTTTGAAGGCATGGCAAATGAGGGGATATCTTGATCTGACCGATTGATAAAATCTCGAAGAAGGTTTCAGTAACGAGCATTAAGTCAATACGTTGGGAGCGATGGAAGTTTTCATGAGCAAATGGCGTATTTTTTGGCAACTTCCAAGATGAGATATCAAGCTCAGAATCTGGATGGTACGCTATGTGCGATGAAATGCAAAAATAGAGAGACATTTCGAACTCTTTGAGTCGCGATTTTATCGTAGCGCATGTACTGTGTTTAATTTGTGTTTGCGAATCACCTACACTACGAATTTGCAAATGCTGTTTCGTTCGCGGTAGGTGAAGCCTTAGGGCAAATTCCTCAGATATGAAGTTAACTTGGCAACATGAATCTAATAATGCACGACCAAGTTTATATTCTCCTGTGGCATCTTTTACTAGTACGACCGCAGTGGCCAATAATACTTGTTGCGGGAAACTATTTATGTGCGTATGCACAATAGCATTATTAGACACTGATGCTGGTTATAATGCAACCGAATCTGATTCACGATGCAACAACGTATGGTGTGACATTGAGCAGGTGCGGCATTTCATTGTAGACGAGAATTTAGCAACTTGATGTTCTTTACTGAGGCAGTTGAGACATAGTCCAAGTCGTTTTGCAGTCTCATAGAAAATATTAATTGGCATTTCGAAGAATTTAGGGCACCTATGAACCTAGTGTTCGGAACTTGAGCATATACAACATGCTTGAGTGGAGCAACTAAATGTTAAACCATGACGTGGCGAATGCTGATTATGTTTACCAGAAACTTGTTGCGTTTGTCTCTAGTGAGTGTCACCACGAATCTTGGTAACAGACTCCAAGTATTGGCATTGTCGTTCAATCACCTTTGTGCAGTCATCCCATGTTGGCAGATTAAAGAAATCCAGACTTGTTCCATTTTTTCCTTGTACCTTGGTCAACCTTATCCATAACCAATGCAATAAGCATCGCCTGGGCAACTTGCGTCTCGTTGCCAATTGACATGAGCGCAACTGCTGGCTATTTGGGTTAGAAACAATTTGCAGATTGAATAGGGAATTTATTGTTTCTAAAAATACCATCACGGCTCAGAAGGCACTCTGATCACAGAGCATGTAGTACAATCGCTGGGACTAAAATGTCATACGAGCTCGGCTCAAATTACCGGTATAGGACAAGCTTCTGTCAACCAATGCAAACGCACCGCCGAACTTACGTTGAGTTCGTGCGTCAATCCACAATTCTGTGTAAGCATTGACGCGGCGTTTGTATTGCGGTCCTTGACTAAAAGACTGCCGAGACAAGTAGTCAGTCTACACGAGTGTCATCATTTGCAAGATTTGCCCTTGGCGGACCCAAGTTTGCACCTACCAAATCGCATAGACATGTTGATCGGCGTTGATGTCATACCGCAAATCATGCTCCCGCACATTCGAAAGGGAAGCCCTAATCAACCCGTGGCACAACATACGGAGCTCGTCTGGATAGTGTTTGGACAAATTGCCGCTATTTACTCTAAGTCAATCACCGTGCGTTGTCATTATATAAATTTAGAAAATCTTGTACAAAAATTTTTCACTTTGGATCAACTCAATACCAAGCGAGACTTAACCCCAGAAGAACAATGGCGAGAAAGGCATTTTTTGCAAACTCATCAACGCCAACCAGATTGCAATACATGGTCCGATTACCATTTAAATCTCTGTTTGATTCAACGCAGAGAATAGGAAAGTCTCAACAGATTGCACTTAATCGTTTTCACATATTCGAGAGAAAATTGAAACGCCAACCGGATTTACATCAACGATACACAGAGGTAATGGAAGATTGTTTGAAGCTAGGTCAAATGATACCAGCCCTCAGTGACGAAGAACAACATCGAATAGTTTCTGCTTCTGGACAAATTTCAATACTGCGTGCACTCTACCGCATCACGCAGTGCTGAAGAATGATTTGTCTTTGCTGCGGACATTCAAAAAATGTACCGATGTATTAATATGCATCCGGACGATGCTCAATACCAACGCATATTTTGGCGCAATAAACAACAGCAGATCACTCAATACTGCTTAACGACTGTTACGTTCGAAACCGCATCGGCACCCTATACAGCCATCCGAGTCCTTCGACAATTAACTCAGGATGAACGGGATCGCTACCCCCTCGAACAGATCAACACCACTTGATTGGGATGAAGTACTGCCACACATGTTAAGGGAACGATGTCATACCTACATCTTTAACCTTCCAATGATAGAACGAATACAAATGCCACGTTGGCTCGGTTTCGATATTCAGAATATCGTATCATTTCAACTAAATGTCTTCTGTGACGGATCAGCCACTGCCTTCGCAGCGTCCGCATATCTCAAAGCAGAAAGAACAGATGGCAACATATCCTCACATTTGATCGTTGCCCGAAGTCGGGTGACACCCACTAAGCCAATCACTATACCTAGAGTGGAGTTATCCGGCGCCGTATTAGCAACAAACTTGTCAAAATGGATTTTAAAACAAGTACTTCCTCTCGAAGAAGACGTGTCCTTTAGTATACTGGTCTGATGCTACAATAGTTTTTTTTTTTGGATAAACGGCGATCCTACTCAGTGGAAAACCTTTGTCTCAAACCGGGTCGGAAGAATATTAGAACGCAGTTCGCCCTCACAATGGCGGCACGTAGCAACCGTAGACAACCCTGCTGATTGTGCGACGCGCGGTTTGACTCCACATCAACTAGCGAATCATCCGCTATGGTGGCATGGACCTATGTGGTTACAACAAGCTGAAGAACATTGACCCATCAATCACTTCTCTGAGCTAGGGATCGATCTGACGGAAACCGAGGCAAAGCCAGCTGAAATTCTCAGTTACAATACTACCACCCCTGAATCCTTCATGACCAAATATTATTCCTACAACAAATTATTGGCGGTTATGAGTTATGTTGGACGTTTTGCGAATAATACTCGAGAAAAGGAAGTGACGCGAAAAGGAGGCCCTCTCCAGGTGTCGGAATTGCGTAGCACGGTAGTTCAATTAGTTCGGATAGTTCAGCAAGAATCGTTTGGGATCGAAATCAATCAGCAAACAGGTACCAACATCCAATCCATTAAGTCAACTATTCCCCTTTCTAGATGAACAACAAGTACTCAGAGTTCGGGGCCGTTTACGAAACGCAATGCATTTGTCGAACGCACAACGTAACCCGAATATTTTGCCAAGTAGTCATCATTTCACGGATCTCGTCATTCAAAATATTCACCAACTAACTCTTCACGGCGGTACACAATTAACTTTAGCTACCATTCGAAATCAATTTTGGATAATGAATGGGAAATGCGATGTTAAGCGGGTTCTAAAGAATTGTGTTCAATGTTTCAAGCATCGCCCAAAATTCGGCACACAATTAATGGCGGATCTTCCTTTACACCGAGTTAATCCTCCACGGTGGCCGTTTATTGCCACTGGAGTGGACTATTCAGGAGCCTTTGAGATTAAAGCATCCCGATTTCGGGGACAGACTAATTACAAGGCATACAAAGCGATCTTCATTCGCTTAGCAACCAAAGCGATGCATTTGGAAGCAGTCACTGGATTAACCACGGAACACTTTCTTTGGGCTTTACAACGGTTCATAGGACGACGTGGCCATTGTGAACAGATATATAGCGATTGTGGTACCAACTTTGTCGGAGCTGACAAAGCTCTTCAAAGCTGGCATAAAAACTTTCAGGCTGAACTATCCTAGACAGTAGTTCCCACCTTGGCATCACATCGGATACAATGGCATGTTAACCCACCACATAGTCCTAACTTTGGAGGATTGTGGGAAGCTAATGTAAAGACAGTCAAGACGCATTTGCATCGCACTTTTAGAGGTGTACGTATGACTTACGAGCACTTATCTACCATTCTGACACAGATAGAAGCTTGTCTCAACTCGAGGCTATTGTATCCACTCTCCTCAGAACCTAACGATTTAGCGGTTCTCACTCCAGCTCATTTTCTGATAGGCGATTCGCTGCTAGCGCCACCGGAACCAACATCAAAGAATCTTTCTCTCAATGAGCACTTTCTGGAGGGACAACGTATGTTGCGTCGATTCTGGAAACAATGGAGTTCCGATTGGTTGTCGCATTTGCAATCTCGTCCTAAATGGCGTAGAGAGACAGAAAATCAGAAAGTAAACGACATCGTCATCATTAGGGATGACCGCTTGCCTCCAAATGAATGGAAATTAGGCCGAATAATCGAAGTGCATCCTGGAACAGATCAGATAGTACGTGTCGCACCGAAATATACGTCATCGGGAATCTATAAACGTTCGGTTTCCAAAATCTGTCGTCTACCTCTGCCTCGATATCATGAAACTGCCGCCACGTTACCACTTGAAGTGGGAAAATATCGCCTTTTATTACTAATATATCTTAACAACACTTTCTTTTCATTTAAGCAACACGAGACGATATAGAACTAATACTGGTCCCAGTATTGGGGGGCGGCATGTATGGTTTTAATCGAAGCCAAACAAAGAGAAGCTAATCAAAGAGAAGATGGCAGTAGCACATAATTGATCATCGTTCGCGCTCTTAATGCTATAACGTTCCTAAAGCTTAACTACTGTTGTTTTTTGTCATCACTTTCTTTTTCTATCATTCGCTAAACATAAATGTTCCATAAATTTGTGCTATCATTTTTTGCTTAACATAAAGTCTCCAATGCTCAGTTATCACTGTTTCTATATGTATTTTTTCAGTTATGACGGTTTCTACATCAATGTTACATTTATATATATATATATTTGATTAGTTATCATTGTTTTCTTATTAACTTTGTACATACACATGAATTAGTTAGTGCAAAGGTAATACTCAGCGAATGCAGACGCATTCCATGGTCAAATGAATTAAAGAAATTAACTACTAAAATGAAAATTTAACAATCAGTGATTTTATTTTATAAATTCAAGGAGTAAACTACTTAAATGAAGATTTAACAATCAGTGACTTTGTGCTAAAGGCCTCAGAGCTGCAACCGTCTCATCTTTGTCATCGACACGTTGGCGCTCAACGTGGGGCAAGCATAATAATAAAACTATTTAGTGATTGTTAAATTTAACGAACAAATAATTACGTGCCATAAAAGAAGCTGTGCCTAAATTTGTGTTCTTAATTCGAATAAATGAAACCAATAAATATTAATAGCAAAGAAAACAAATAACTCATCAAGCAAATTAAATTTAAATTAAACAAGTATGAAACAACGCACAATTCATCCAAGAAGAAGAAGGCTGCAGACAAAGTTCATCAACCTGCGAAGGAAGGAAGCGCCAACCGACAATTACCCGCTACCTCTTCTCCGAAGAAAAACGATTGTTAAGTTTATATATATAATAAACGTGCGCTCGGTGTAATAAAACCAATGAGATTAAATAAAGAGCAAGTGTTTGTTTCATTTAAACGAAATCATGGCTAACAACAAAGCCAACCATGAGGCTAATAATGAACGAATTGATACGCTGTATAACATACAAAATGATTTGCTGGAACAACTGCGTCAAACATATAGACGCATAGTGTAGAACGCAAAACCAAATATTATTTCTCTAATCGACTTAAGAAACTAGAAACTCTGAATTCCTGCAAAACCATATTAAAATTATAAGTTTAAATTGTCGAGACTCACAGTCATATATTGCGAATAATCTTAACGACCAGTTTGAAGAGCAACAGCTTACAATTGCTTGCACGATCGAAGAAGCTCACGAGCGTTTGCATCCTAGTGTTGATGCAAAGGCAGTGGTCGATACCCCTTCACCGCCATTAAATAATACAAATTGCTCGGTAGCTAATAGCGTCCAACTACCAAAATTGCCAGTGCCCAAATTTTCCGGCAAATTTGTAGAATAACCACCTTTTTTTGATGCCTTTAATTAACTTATTCATAATAATACAGCCCTATCGAGTATTCAAAAGTTTCACTATCTAAAGGAGGCAATACCACTCGATCGAGATCGCGATGTGCATCAAATGGCACTAACTGAGGGAAATTATACTATTGCCTGGGCGCTCGTCATACAACGCTATGATAATGCGCGTTTGCAATTTATGTTCAACATGAACTCGCTGTACGATCTACCGCAGCAAACAAAGGAGCGGTCTTCAGATCTTAAACATATTATCAACGTAGCAAACGTATGCATCACCATATTTAAGCCACTAAATATCGCCATTTCAGCATGCGATCAGTGGATAGTATACCACTTAAGTATCAAAATTTCGAATGCTACGCTTCAAGCCTGGGAGCACCACTCGGGCAACTCTGTTACAATTCCCACTTTCCAAGACGTGCTGGAAAATCGAAACTCTCTTCAAGCCATGCGGCCAATTGTTCCACAATCAACAATAGTACGACCAATCTCCAAACAATCAAGAAACGCCTTTCACAAGGGCAGTAGTTATCACACCACGACTGATAATACTGACCCCATTCGCTGTGCCCTATGCAGCGGCAGTCATATTCTGGGACGTTGCCCCGACTTCCTGTCTAAAGATTGTTTCGCGAGAAAAACTATTGTGGATCATGCAAAGGCATGCCTCAACTGTCTCAGTCCTGCGCACTCTGTAGCCCGATGTAGCAGTGCTCGAAACTGTTCGTTGTGCGGACAACGACATCACACTTTGTTTAATTTTCTTCGTTCGGCTAATACTGAAACCAAATCAGCGCCTCCTACACTCGCTTCACACACCATGCGATTCACTTGTGCAGCCGCAACTACTCCGGTAACTACTTTACTTGCCACGGCTCTCGTCAAGATACACAATCGTCATACTGGTCAGTCAGCAGTAATTCGCGCTCTCATCGATTACG
>JBAMBQ010001188.1:0-12077 GCA_037044495.1 Stegana nigrithorax | reverse complement strand
TTTTTCTAGTTACAGCATCGTCTCCATACACTTCAGAAATTTTTTGAGCAGCCTGCGACGCACGCTTACCATTTCTATAACAGAAATGGCAAAATATGACGATACTGTTCCGAATTCATCACTCATATTTAAACGTAGATAATCTTTTACAATATAACGCAATTTTCTAACAGAATGAAGCTTCAATTGTCACCTATTAAGCAAGCTATAGAATTGCCAGATGCAATTAATATTACCAGGGATATTACATTTTAGAACCATCTACCGACAATTTGTTACCGAACTTTTTCGAACACCCAATATAGTACTCATATCTCCAAACACAGGATAGGAGTAATATATGTGTCAGTAGACTACATTTACGTTATAGTATAACGTAGTAGTATGTGCTTATCAATAAATGCACATACTACTACGTTATACAATAATGTAAATGTAGTCTGCTGACGCAGGTACTACTCCTTCCTTATATGGAGATTGAACTTATATTGGGTGTTCGAAAAAGTTCGGTAGCAAATTGTCGGTAGATGGTTCCAAAATCTAATATCCCTGGTAATATTAATTGCAATCTGGCAATACTATAGGAAATTTGCGAACAGCACAAATTGTTGATTCACCAGGACGATTATGACGACCATACTATGGTCGTAACAAACGGTGCACATTTTTCACAAAGCATGAATATCGATAATAAATTTCAATAATTTGCAATCGTTGCTCGTTTGTAAGTTATTCTATGATTGAATGGGAGAGTATACTGAAAACTTTTCACTTTGACAGATGAAAAAAAAAGTCACCCTATATTTCAAGACAAAAAAAAATTTTATATATCTCAAGTAGTTTGCGTTTTATTTAAAAAAGAAGTTGTCAATTCCTGTATTAAAGACCTTTTATATGTTATATGTTGTATAATGAAAAAAACAGAATAAATTCGTTAATATTAATTGAATCTGGCAATACTATAGCTTGTTTGAAAGGTGACATCTGAAGATTCATTTTATTAGAATACATTATTAAAACCGCATCATTCTGTGAAAGGGTGTCTACCATTAAAAATGAGTAGAAATTTGGAATATTATCGTCATATTTTACATTTCTATTATAGAAAAAGTAAGAATGCGTCGCAGGCTGCTGAAAAATTTGTGATGTTTACGAAGTCGATGCTGTAACTAGAAAAACAGAAGCGAAGTGGTTTGAAGGAAATTGTTCATTATGAGCTTCTACAACTTGGTCAAACGATTGATTCTGATCTCCAGTGTCAACAATTAATAAGATTGAAGCAGAATTGTTGTTGTGTTCCATCAGAAGAATGCCAAACCACACTCGTCTTTGGTGACCCGGCAGAAACTAAGACAACTTGGCTGGGAAGTTTTAATGCATCCACCATATAGCACGACCTTGCACCTTCAGATTATCATTTGTTTAATGAAGAAAATTTAAATTCAGTAGAGGCCTGTAAAACGCATTTAGATAAGCTTTTCGCTCAGAAAACCCAGAAGCTCTGCACAGATGGAATACGTGTTTTACCTCAAAAATGGCAAAAAGTTCTCGATCAAAATGGCACATATGTTTCTTGGTTTAATTAAGCTCGTTTCAAATATAAGAAAAAATTGTTTAATTTTTGTTAAATTGGTAACCGAGATGTTTTCAACACCTGATATTAAAGCAAACAAAAAAAAAACTTTATTGAATTTTGTATTGAGTAAAGGGGGCGCCCGACTATGGTCCCTACCTTTCTGGTTTTGTTTGTTGGTTGTAGGCAGCTGAAAATGGAAAAGGGGCAATGGCATTAATTATGCTAATAAAAAACTTACGAAGTAATTGGCATTTATGTTTAGTTTTATGAGTTCAAGTTTAGTTCGGAGTCAATCATTCGACAGGCTCAGAAATATACTATCCAGGAGGTAAAAATCAGCATTTTCGACAATGCAAAGAAAGGGAGTGGGTGGCTTCAAGAGATACGCCAAAACCGCGAGTCAACCAGAATCTCCATCCAAAAGAGGACATGATCTGCGTTTGGTGACACTGGGAAGGCGTGGTGCACTGGGAAATGCTCGAAAGGAACGTCACGGTCAGTAAGGATCTCTACATTGCGCATATGCACCGCGTGAATGGGGTAATTCGATTGAAAACAACCCATCGACAAGGCCAAACTATGCTCGTTCACGACAACCAAGACAACAAAAGCGCCGTGTTGCACAAGTCTTTAAAGCCGCTCTCCAAGAGATCGAATGGAATGGAATGGAATGGAATGAACGAAAAATAAACCAATTTCGCGCAAAAAATACGGAAACAAGTGAGCGTCTTTTTTAACAGTGTTGCAAAACATATAAAAATAAATAATTAAAAACTTCATTCAACACGAACTTTTCATTTCCAATGATAAAGAGTGAAATAACTAGTATTCCTTTGGTTTAGTCAACTTTAGTGTTGCTAATCAGACCATATCAGGGTTACCATCATTTACAAAGAAACTATAATAAATAAAATAAACATATAAAAATGTTGACGTATTTTTTCTTTTAAACGAATAATTTTAAACTAAAGACAGGTGCTAGTTTTTGCACTGCACCCAAAAACATTATAACAAAGTCTTATGTCTACATTTGAATGTAATACCGTGCAGAATTTGATTTTAACAAAAACAAATGCATTTAAAATAGACTAAGAAATTCCTTCATCTTTTAATGCATATTTACATTAGATATTGCACGAATTAGCTAATACACGTACATTAAAAGCAAAATCAAACGAAATAATACAAGACCAACAAAAACAAAAACATCTACAGAGCGAGTAGACAAAAAAACAATGCAACGAAGTTAGAGAAATAGCAAAAACATAAGTGCGAGCAGAAAAGAATATTATTCGGCTTTTTCTTCAGCAAATAACGAAACGTATTGCGCACAGCAAAAACAACATTGAATGGCAAATAACATTTATAAAATCAAATTTTTCAGCAGCAAATAGACAAAAAATATTGGGCTGCTATTAAGTCTTGCTGTTGCGAACAACAACCACAGAGCGAGTTGTTGAGTCGCTGATAAACTGTCGTTTAATAGACGTTCGTTATCGACAGCATAGACATAAAACTATGTCAAAATATATAAATTTTATATATTACAAACAAATCAAAGAAAAACGTTAATACATCTTCGGATTTCGGATACAGTGTTTTTTTACCTTGAACCAAAAAATGGTAAATGGTATATTAAAGTTGTGCAAATGTATGTAATGGGCAGAAGGAGGCGTTGCAGACCCCACAAAGTATATATATTCTTGATCATCCCTTCTAGCGTTTTCAGAAGAAATGACGATAAAGAGATCGGTCTTAAGTCTTTTGGCTGTGTGTGTGAGCTTTTTTCGTTTTTGATTTAATCAACCATTATCGCGAATTGCACTCTATCGACTCTAAATATTTGCCGGAATCTATTTTCGTCTAGTGATGTCAAAATATTATTGCACCAAATGTGTCATTTAGGTATTGCGCTGTAAAATCCGCAACGACATTCCACCACAACACATAAATTTTTAATTTCTACAAGAAAATTGTTATTGACTGAAATTATGCATACAATAATTCATAACTTCATTTAACATAATTTCTGGGCCTGCTTCTTCTATATTTTTTTTCTTAAAACTTTTTCGCGGCATGTTTTCTTATTTTTGTGATGATTTATATTTTACTCGAAAATGATCTTCTTCTTCGCCAACCACTTATAATTTATTAGTTTGTCACAGTGATGCATAGAAAGCCAAAAAGGTCGCACACAATTGATGACAAATATATGCACGTGTACAAATCCCAGTGCCATTTCCCCTACATTGTGAATATCCCTAATGTGCTTTTCCATTAGAATGAAATGGTTGGTTATTTTTTTTGCCAACAATAAATATGTAATTACGCAACGGTGTAATTACGAAGGCTCATTGGTTCAGTGTGTAATGACAATGACCAGCATAAATGAGGCCCCGGGTTCAAATCTTGTGACGGAAATTTTTTGAGTTCGTTTTTTATTTTTGTTTCTATTCAAATTGCGGCATGCGTTCAAATCTTGCAATGCTCTATGTTCTATGCTTATTTGAATATAAACATTAAAAGACATTAACAAATTGCTGTCGCACACCTTTGCTGTTATTACTTAAAATTTTAGACATAAACTATGTTATAATGTATTTGTATATTAGCACCGGTTAACAGGTGCAGTTGCTTTAGTTTTTTTTTTAATCAATTTGTGGGGTGCGTTCACATGCAAATATTGAAAATGAACGTCTTTACTTACATTTAAATTAAATTGAATATTTGCAAGAAACACTACTTTGATAAATTCAAATTTGATTAAATTTAACCAAAATAGATGTAATACAAATTTGTTATTTTAAAATAGCAATCGTTGCCGTTTTCTCAAGGTATTTAGATATACTTCAATCGACAGTGTTTGTATCTTATTTTAGTTTTCATAAACCAATCGTAGCATACACAAAAGAAAATACAGATGAATAAAATTTATTTTAATTGATTGTTTTTTTCGCGCTCTCTATGTATGGTATTTCGAAGAAGCAGCTATTGAACAATATCGGTTGTAGTCCGAAAATCCAGTAGGGATGTTTCACATCAACCCATGCATCTTCACAGACATTTTTTTATTTTACTTTTATTTTTGTTGCTTTACTTGTATTCGTACAAATTAATTGACTTGTTGTTTGTAGATGTTGCATAGACCACATCCCCTAACTTGATGCCATCCGAATTGACGTTTAGAGTGCAGAGCGGGCGTGACTCACATTCAAAAGCACAGTGGGTGGCGAGCAAGTGAAGAAAAATGCCGCTAATAAATTATTTCTTAGCGATTGGGCATTTATAGCAAAATGGCAGGGACAGGGGTGAGTAAGATGAGTGCCTGCGCGCAATTATCAAAGATGGTAAGCATTCATGCAAACAGGCTAGCAGACTGCGAGGCAGAGAGGTCGGCAAGCAGCTGTACCTTAGAATGCGCAATGAAGAAGGACAAGAAGGAATAAATTTGTGCGCATTACCAAAGCGTAATTTGATAAGACCGAAAAGTAATTAATAAATTTCGCCGATGGATTGTGGTTTGTAGCTGCCGAGCTGATGAGCAGTATGTCATGCTGCCTGCTTGTAAAAGAGGAAAGCCAAAATGAAATTGGAAAAAAACAGACCACAGAACCAGTTTACATTGGATGGTGCTACCCCTGCTCTGCCCCTGCTGCCATTGCTGCTGTAGCTTTTACTGCTGCTTGACGTCAAGTGACAAGTGATGTGCGCGACATGGTGCAGAAAGCATATCAATAGCCGTAATTAATCAAATCTTAGTGTCTGATTTTTTTTCTGTGCAAAACAGATTGAAGCACATAGTTCTTACGACAAATTTAATAATTGTTAAGTGCGGTAAAAGAAGCACATAGTGCTTAAATTGTAAACGTATTAAATAAATGAATATTATTTAAAAAATAATTAAAAAAATACTTATAAGTGTCGCGAGCAGGGACCACAAAATTAACATATCACGGCAAATACAGTAAGCAAACTTGGCCCTTTAGTAGTCTAACACGTGTTAGTATAAAAAGGACGGAATCGAACATTGATAAAAAGTTTAACATTATTGGAAAAGTTCAGTGTATCTGAAAAATCGGACATTGATAAGAAGCTTGCCATTAATGTAAAAGTTCAGTGGAACTGAAAAATCAAACATTCATAATAGTGTAACTAACAAACAAAAAGGAACGAACAATATTAAAAAAAAAGGTTGAGTGTAACTGAAAAATCGAACATTAAAAAAAGTTCAGTGTAACTGAAAATATTCATGGAAAGAAATGAATAACAAAATTAAATATTAATGAATATTCCAAGAAAAGAAACATTACAACACTGTTAATAATACGAATCAAATTAAATCAACAGAAAAAAAAACAACGTAAAAGTTAAATTAAAATTAATATAAATTAGCAAGAGAAAAAAATATATATAAATCAATAATAAATGGAAAAGACTTTATTTAATAAATAACAAAAACCTAAAAGTAAAGGATAAAAAGACAGAAAACGTAAAAGAAAGAAGAAGAAGAGAACAAAGATTTAAAGAAACTTATCCATCATATTTCAACGAGTAGCAGAGCGATGAAGCGACATAAGTAGAGAAAAGCCATCTGTGGAATTGACATAAGAACAACAAAAGAAACGCTATCAAAAACGGCAAAGCGACAATTACATCAAGAAGAGCTACAGCTGAGCAAACAATCTTATCAAGAAATGCAACCGCATTACAGATGAGTTTATCGAAGAGAGTAGCAGCTATCAGCTGAACGTACCAAAAATAATAATACGGAGAATACTTTGAAAGAAATCGACAAGTGCAGTAGCTACAGTTAGCGTTAAACAATTAATTTCTTATTTTTTTCCTTTTTACTCTTAATTATAAGCCTAACAGTGGAACTAAATTATAAGTATTCAATATAGATTTTTGTGTGAAAAAAAAATACAGTAAAAATAAATTTCTTGTCATTTTTTATAATTAAAGTTTCTTCAAAATCCTATTTTCGCTAACCTTTTGTTAAAATGAAGAGAAAAAAAAAGAGTATATTAAGATTAAATAATACAATTTTTTCCCAAATAAATAAAATTTTGATCATTTGCTTCTATAATTTAAAGTAAATAATTAATACTTCTGAATTACATTTATAAAAAAAAATATTATTATTCCATTACTATTTGTAAATAAAAGTCCACATTAAAATTAAATAATAAAATATTTTCCTTTAGAATTTAATAAAATTTTGTTCATTTGCGACTGTAATTTAAAGTGAATATTAAGGTTAAGGAAATTAAATAAGTGATATGTTCAAAATTTTTACAAATAACAAAATCTTTGTTCATTGCTGGCATAATCGAAAGCGAATAGTAAACTTATCAAATTAAATAATTTTACAAATTAATAAAATCTTTGTTATTTACTATTCATAAATTAGAGCATATATCAATATTAATTAAAGATTAGTCTATAATTAATAAGCAATTATTCTTTAAGTTATTGCGTAGTAGCTTATAAAAATTACACTTTTAATAAACTGGCATTAACTCCTCCGTACAAATTCGTTGATAGTATTAATCTAAGTGACAGTGAAAAAATTTTCGAATGAGTGAAGAAGATTTATTGTTCGAGCAACTAAGAACTTTAAAAATTTCAGATATGAAAACCAGTAGCAACATTTCTCTATTCACGCCGTCACAAAAGGCTGAATTAGCATAGATAATATCAGACGTAATGAAAGAGATTTTGAAGCCCCCAGTAGAGACTGTAGAACCAGAGAGAGAGATAGACTTTAGCAGAAATTTCGACGAAGCCGACAGAACACCGGATATAGTAAAATGCCTGCGAGAATCCTCTGACATTCCCGGAGAGTTCAGTTCATGGCGTAAATCGCTGGACAGAATTCTGAAATTTAAAGAAATAACAAGGGTACACCCAAATATTATGCAATCTTGCATACTATAAGGCATAAAATCACTGGAGAGGCCGATACCGCTTTAGAGTCGTATTGAACCCCGCATGATTGGCCGAAGATAAAAAAAATGCCTGAATCTGCATTATTCAGATAGGAGAGACATAAGTACACTCGAATACGAAATGAGAACTCTCCCACAAAAAAAAAAAAAAAAACAAATCTTTCGAAGAATTCTATCAGGGTATCTACCAACACCTTTCGCTGATATTAGATAAGATTGATTCTTTAGAAGTAGGGGAAGAAACAATGGCAGTGCTAGCGGGAAATTACAGGGACAAAGCGTTAGACGCATTCATTAGAGGATTAAATGGCGCCCAGTCTTTTGCGTGTAAGAGAACCGGTAAGCCAAAGCCAAATCCAAGCACTTCAGTTATGCCAAAAATTTAACAACATGAGTTATTTCACTCAACATGTTCAAGCCGTCGCTCGAAACTTAACCACCAGACCCTCTCGAACTGTACCCAAGCAGCCACCATTCATACAAAGAAGCCGATTTTACCCGGAATCAAAAAAATTTTCCTCCAAGACACAATCCTAATCCTTATCGATACCATTACACTTCCAATTTTACGCAACAAAAGGTTCAAATTAAGCAGTTTCCAAACCAAGATCCCCCAACACCTATGGAAGTCGACAAATCTATCCAGACAAGGCAAACTTCTAACCAACAACCGGGTAGGTGCCACTATAATCAAAACTCCAACCATTCCTTCAACCAACAATACCCGATAACTAAAAGATTACATTCGCAACAAGTTGCTTGACCCAATAAACAACAATGTATTTACAGTACAGAGGCAGGAGATCCTAATAATCCGCAATATGAATCGCATATTCAGGAAGAAGAACAGTGTGAAGAACTTGTTGAGGAAATTGAGCAGGAAGAAGAAACACAATATGTTGAAGATGCAAATTTTTTAGTCAAAACTCTTCCTCGCTACCATACTTTTCATTCATAATGAAAAATGGCGCTGAGCCAAAATTCCACTTAGACATTGGATCGAATATGAACTATGTAAAAGGAAGTCTTATACGATACCCAGTACCAAACGAAACCGTCTACACCTGTCCTAAACTGTTTGCCGAACCCAACAAAAAACTTACTTTCATCACCAACGTAAAGGTGTAAATTCGAACAAGGAGTGAAAGGCCAATTTATTTTAAAACCAATCCCTACCCAATGGCTCTCAAAAAAGAAATAGATAACCAGGTTCAAGAACTGCTAAGAGACGGTATAATTCGCCCTTCAAGGTCTCTTTATAACTCACCGGTGAAGATAGTTCCCAAGAAACAAGACGATTCTGGACAAAAGAAGTATCGTATGGTCATAGACTATATGAAACTGAACGAGGACATTATTTCAGATAAATACCCAATACCAGATATAACACCGATACTAACTAATAAGGCCATTCTTGAATTCTCACTTTCAAAAATAGTCCATGACCTGTGGTCATTTTTGGGAATGACCGGTCATTATCGAAAATTCATTAAATCATAAAATTGCAAAATCCCTCACAAATACACTAAGAGGAAAACTTGGAAGAATTCCTAAAAACACATCAAGAAAAACACATCTCAATTTTGACGCTCAACAAACAGAGGCTTTTAAGCAGCTTAAGAATTGCGTGGTTTCTCTTGATGTTTTACGTCTTTATCCAATTTTCAACGAAACTTACGAGCCACAGACGATTCCAACTACGTGATAGGAGCTTTACTCTCGCAAAACGGCAGACCCATATCATTCCTCTCTATAACACTAAGTAAAAATGAAACGAACTTCGCAGTCAATGAAATGAAATGCTCAATCTATACGGATCATCAACCGTTAACTTTTGCCCTCAGTAATAAGAATACTAACTCTAAAATGAAAAGATGGAAGGAATATAATCACGAATTAGTTTACAAACCTGGAACCAAGAACTTTTTTTTTCCCCCAAATTTGTGTATTTGTTATTATTACTAACTTTATAAACATTATTTTACGGTAGTGGGTTTATTATTTTACTAACAATACATTACCTGTAGTAACTATTATTGAATTATTAAAATTAATTTTAAATTAAGTCTTTTGGTCTTAATCGCTTAAGTCTATGAGGTGTTGTTAATTCTTTCAACGGCAGTGTGTTAACTTGGTAGTTTCGGTGGTTTTCTAGTAATGCGTAGTATTTTCTGTTACTTATTTTTATTTCTTGGTCAATGGTAGTCATGTTGAGTTCCTTATAAAGTACTCGGTTAGGTATGTACCAGGGTGCATTTGTGATTTGTCTTAAGATTTTGGACTGCTGTCGTTGAATTATATTAGTGTTTGATTTTTTGGCTACCCCCCATAGTTGAATTCCATACATATGGGTTTGATCATGTGTTTGTAGATGAGTAGCTTGTTAAAAATTGTCAGTTTAGAATTTTTATTAAGCAGCCAGGAGACTTGTTTATATCTTATTATAATTTGCTCTTTTTTCTTCTTTCCAATTTAGTTTGCTATCTAGATAGAAATAACGACGAAAATATCCCAATAAATGCTGACCCTATCAAATCAAAACATGACCCACTCTAGGAAATCCTCCTTTTACTTAAAAAGCAAGAAAGCTTCAACAAATCCCTAGCCCTACGCTTGGATATTTTAGAACAAAGCACATCAAAAAAACGTTAACATAACTACACAACTTAAAATAATGCTTTGGAATGCAAACGGCTTATCAAAGCACAAAACAGACGAAATCTGTACATATTGACTTCACATAAAAAAAGGTAAAATACCACCCCTAAACCATCGAAAATAATGTCATTCCCCACTATGACCACGCAAAATACTTAGGGATGAATCTTGACGCGAAACTTAGATGGAAGCAGCATATCAAGATGAAGCGTGATGAACTTGACATTCGATACACACAACTGCACTGGCTTCTTGATAGGAGATCTGCCTTCTAATATACTCGTACAAGCAAATACTAACTCCGGTCTGGCTATATGATACACAGTTGTGGGGCTGTGCCGCAGAAAGTCATACCGAGATAAGTCAAAGACTTCAAAACAAAGTGCTACGTAACATGCTAGATGATCCCTGGTAAGTCAAAGACGCTTACATCCATAGGGACTTACGCATCGACACTGTTTGGGAAAAGATTTTGAAGCACGCCGCAAGACATCATGAACGCCTTCAGAATCATGTTAACTCTGAGGTAGTCACGTTAACAAACGACGCAAGATTATACAGAAGACTAAAAAGGACTAAACCAATTGATCTGGTGATCAATCGTATACGACAATAGTTAGATACCTGTTGGCCACTACCATCGGAGAACGACATAGTATCTTGTGAGAACAGGGAAGCTTTGTGTAGTATCCGTTGATAGCGGCCAGCAAGTGTGAAACTATAATTTGCACAGATGGCTAGGCCCAAAAGGCTAGTGCTGGACTTAAAATTTTTATTATTAAATTGTCATTATCATAATTAATTAAAAAAAAAAACTGCTTGATAGTTAATTGTTGTTGTAACTAGTTGTAGTCTAAATGAAATATAAAAAAAAGGATATTTTGCTTTTGAACTTGCAGGGATGCTAGTTCCGTTTATTTGTATATTCGTTGGTGGAATATTCGTTTTTGTGGTATATATCACTTTTTGAGTCTTGCGATCGTTGATTTTTATATTCCAAAATTTTAACCAGTCTGCCGTTTTGTTTATAATGACCTGTAGTTTGCTGGTGGCTGTAGATAGTTTTTTGTTTGCATAGAGTAGAACTGTGTCGTCAGTGAAAGTAGCTATCATTGCATCTTTATCTTCTGGTACCGGAACACCTGCTGTGTATAGCGTATACAACAATGGTCCAAGTACACTACCTTGGGGAATCCCTGATTCTATTGTTCGTAATGATGAAGTGGTATCGTTGAATTTGACGTAGAATTAAGATATATAGCTTTCTAGGATTTGCGAGATATTTTTCGGCAGCAATTCTTTTAACTTGTATATTAGCCTCTTATGCCACACCTTGTCAAAGGCTTTTTCGACATCTAAATAAACTCCTAAGCAGCAGTTTTTGGAGTCTAGATCGCTTATAATTTTAAGTGTAACTCTATGTATTTGTTGGACTGTCGAGTGTTTTTGTCTTAATCCAAACTGATGGTCGGGTATGGCTTTAGTTTCCGCAAGAACATGCTTGATTTTTTTAAATAGTAGTTTTTCGAAGACTTCGTTCAACACAGGCAGCAGACTTATCGGTCTATAGAATGATGATTGCGTATGGTCCATACCGGGTTTCGATATAGCAATTATCTCGGCTAATTTCAAAAGTTTAAGAGAATGTTTGAATCTAAGTATAGCCTTGTAGATGTTTCGTATATAAAAACTGCTGCAAATGGTAGTTCTTTTAATATTTTGCCAGTAATTTGGTCGTAACCTGGTGCTTTTTTTTTGCCTGCTTGATTCTACGTCTCTTATTGTAAATAGTAAAAGTCTTAGGTCTTTACTTGGTCTGTAGCTTACTGGTGTTTGATTATTGATTGAGCGTTGTTGCCTTTTCTTTATTAATGCGAGCCCAGCAGCCGTTGTGT
>JBAMBQ010001184.1:0-19030 GCA_037044495.1 Stegana nigrithorax | reverse complement strand
AAGCTCAGCTGTTAAGCTGATCACTGTATAATTGACTCGCTCACACACGATTAACGAGCTACCGTCGCTGAACGTGCGGGGAACTGCCAGATCGCGCAAACCTTCCTCCCCAATAAAAGGGAGCTCTCGATTTATCGATAATCGTAATTATATTAGCAACTATTTTCGCTTCTATAATTTTTACACTGACCAAGGAGTTGCCAGACCGTGATTGATTGCTACCTACCCCGGAAGGGCGGCACATCATCACTAATTAAACTCAGTTAGAACTCTGAACAAATGCAGTATGAGCGACGCCCATGTGCGTAGGCTTCTGACAGCTAAGAGAAGTGTCTACTTCTCCATCGTGTCAACCACAAAAGTTGCAAGAGGCTACCACCCAATCTCTACCTTCAAGCTAACTCCGATGGACCATGCTAGAGCTCGTTCGTGCTCACCAGTGCTTGAACACCAACAACTACTCGCTGCATATTCAATGTCATGGAGTCCTCAATGTGCCTTACCTATGATACCACCAACACCGGAAAACTTGGTAAGAGTGTCACCTTCAAATTTTATAACTTCAGCAGCAGCTGCAATCAGTTCAATAGCCACACTAACCACTGCACTCGCAACAACAACGACAACTGTCACTGTGTCAACAACACAAACAGTAATGTCCACACTCTGCTGAAGCACAGTCTTCTAAGTCGCTCCAGAAATCAACAACAACAACTAATACTAGCAATGATTATAAACATCGCCAGGTTGTAGAAAATACAAAAGTGTGACCGGCAGTGCAGATCGGAATGGACCGCTACGTAAGCATAAACGTAAGCTAAGCCCACAAAAAACAACGAATGGCAACAAACAAATAATTAATCGCAGCAGAAAAAGACACTCCCCTCAGTAAAGAACAATTTGCAATTTTGGACACAAAGATGCGGAACCCATTGCTAATGTAAATGGTGCAACCAAAGTCAGCAAGGCCAAACCGCCGTCAATTTACATACGCGAGCAAAACTCACGTGTTCTGGTAAAAAATCTCACGGAGTTAATTGGCAACAACACTTCCTACATAATCCCTCTCACTAAAGGGAATATAAAAGAAACCCAAGTACAAATTTACAATGAAGATCATTACCGTACAGTGCACAAACATCTGAATGACACAAATATCAACTTCTACACTTACCAACTCAAGAGTGCAAAAGGCTTGCAAGTTGTAATCAAAGGCATTGAATCAAATGTAGGTACTAATTAAGTAGTTAGCGCACTAGAGGACCAGGGTTTCAATACTAAAGTTGTCATAAACATAACTAACAAAAACAAAATACCGCAACAAATGTTTAAGGTTGAATTAGCGCCCAACGACAAACCACTGAAAAAGAACGCCATACATCCAATTTACAAGTTGCAGTATCTGTTGCACCAGAGAATAACAGTAGAAGAGCCGCACAAACGCAATAGCCCCGTCCAATGCACCAGTTGCCAGTAGAATGGCCATACCAAAGCTTACTGCACGCTGCGCCCAGTCTGTGTTGCCTGCGGCGACCTCTACACATCTGCCGATTGTCCAGCTAATAAGGAAAGCCCAGCTGTAAAAAATAATATAATAATAATAATAAAAAATAAAGCAATTGCAATCGTATCACACAGCAAACTACAGGGGCTGCCCAGATTACAAGAAATTAAGAAGTCGCTCAAACCATCGGGTCGTTACTTCTCGATCCATGCCTGAAGCATCAATTGTTACAGCCAAACAGGTGTCTGGGGTATCATTCGCAAACGCATTAAAATCAAAGGTCAATAAACCAGAAAAAATCGCCACTACAGCTGCGAAGGTCATTCAATAATAATAATTACACAGGTATGGGATTGGGGGTTTTTTTGTAGTTCATCCAGTGCTTTTCATACTAAGTGAGACGACAACAATTTGCTTGCTATTGCCTTTGGTTAGCTACACACTTTCTGCTTACATGTGTACTCATAAACCATATTTTACTGTTGTTGATGTTGTTGTAAGTGTTGTGCTGATTGTTTTCGCTATGCAGGTTGTTGATTTAGAGTTGTAATTGTATTGGTAGCCGTTGTAAAAGAAATTGGAGTTATTGTAACTGTGCGCTCCAAAATTGTAAGTTGGTTTCATCTATGGTATTAGTTAAAGCAAAGGTTACTGTGTGATTATGTATATATATATCAACCGTTGTAACATCCAACAACAATAACATTGGGTACTTCACAATACTCTCAACCAACAACACTTCTTCCTGATCACCTTTTCATCGTAACCTATACATACCCAATCACTTGCCTGAAGCGCGCAAAGCGCAACACCAGCAACTTCACATACATCGATAAAAATGTCTTCAACAACTACTCAAAGCAATAACAATATAACATATGCAATCACACTAACAGACTTAAACGTACCAAAAACAATAAAGTGAACTACATCTACAACCAACACCACAATAGCACGGTTTCATGCACAATAGCGAGTTCACAACAACTAAACATAACATCGTCAGCAAACCAAAACATAACAACAAACAACATGATCACAAGTACAACTAGAAAGGCAGGGCTATAGTCGGACGTAACCGACTATAGAAAACCCTGTACCTAATCCAAAACCGAATATATTTTTTTGTTGCTTTAATATTTTGTCTTCATTATGTACGGATATTTCAAAAAAAAAAAATTTTTTTAGTAAAAGCCATTTTTCGGCCGATCGTTCCTATGGCAACTATATGTTATAGTAAACCGATATTTATCATATTCGGCAATATGATTGGATATTTTTTAAAATCATTAAATCCAAAATTTGGTAACCGGTATCTTAATAAACAAAAAAGTTTTTATGATTGGACATTAGCTAAAACTACTGAATCCAAAATTTGCTGAAGACATGGCTATATCGATTCGCCTTTCGATGCTGATCAAGAATATACATACTTTATGGAGTCTGCCACGCCTCCTTCTTCCGGTTACATACATTTGTACAACTTTACCACTTTTTGGTACAGGGTATTAAAACTACAAAAAGCAACAAGTCTACAAATGACTCATCCAACCACAAGTACTATACAATGTAAAAACAAAGAAAACAAATAACATAAATTCAATCAGCTTGGCAGTGCAGACCGGCATTGATCGATACATAAAATTCAACATGAGCCTTATTCGACCGACTCTGCATGAGTGCTAAGTACGGTCAATGGCTTAAGAGCTGAGCGAACCTAAGACACGATGCCTTGCAATTAGGTAAAAGTCAATTGCGGCATCTACTCACAACATTGCATTTGCGGCCAACAAGGGTTTACAACATACGTGCCGTACGCTGATTGATCAGTGTTAAGTTAAATTTATGTTAAAATAGTTTACTTTGTAAGTTAAAATTATAAGAAAGGATCAGTACTAAATCTCACGCAAACCCGGACGGTTCGATAATAAATAATAAAAAAATAAAAATAAAAAAACCAATGTTAGTCGGATCACACGAGAGATGTATTAACCTATAGAACTTGAAGAATTTTCTAAGTTGCAAGTAGTTATGATCTCAATATATTTTTTGTCAATTTAAAGTATCTAAACTTTCATTTCCTTATAATGTTAGTATAATGAAGTAAACTGGTCTGCCCTTTCATGCAACCTTATCGGGCCGACTAATACACTCTCATATAATCTAACACCGATATGGTATTTTCAAAATTTTTACGCCGCACTATCATATGTTCGGAAATTGAAGTTATTTTAGTGTATATACAAATATGTTAATTGATTGAAAAATTACGGCATGTACGAGTTTGTGCAAATATTTTTTTTTTAAAAGAATTTCCGCGCCATCAAATTGACGAAACATGTGCAACTTTTCTGTTAACATTTATATCAATCCAATTCATAACACTAGTTTTGCTATTAGCACTACATTTTCTCTCTTTGTGTTCAACACTAATTTCACCTCCAAAAATACACTAATTGTTGATTATGTCACACCCGGAAAATGACGGCCTTCTAATGAGAGTTTCCGATTAGTGTCAAAAATTGGCATCACCTTGTTTTTATTACACCATGAAGTCATCTGGTCTGCCCTTACATGCAACCCTGTCAGCCTGATTAGGCAACTCTGGTTTTCTCGGACGATCTTGCAACCCTGTCAGCCACATTTTCGCACCAACACATATGCAGCGTAAGAAATGCATCTGTGTTTCTTTGTCTTAGTGAACTAAGAATTTTACCCCCTGAGCGTTTACACATCAAAAAAAAGAAATAAAAATAAATGTGCAGTAAAAATCGGAAAAAAAGCCGGCTGCATTGAATCTTATCCACCGATCAGAGAAGATAAAGCTCGTACATTCTTATAACGCTTAGTTAAATATGGAAGCTTTGGTTGGCCAAGTTGCCGATATGACCGGATCCGTAAACGTCCTATTAAATCAAATTAAGCAGCTTGAAGGACGCATCGGGGCAATTGAGTTTCGGAACTCAAGCCCTCCGATAGCCTCAGTTTATTATGACGCCCCTCCCCTGCGCCCTATGACGGAAGCAGAACTTCTAGAAGTGACTACGCTTCCCGATTATGTTAGGGAATTACAAATTTTTGACAGTGAACCAACACAATACGTGTCATGGGTTCACACTGTCAAAAACATAATGCAGAATTTTTCAATAGTGAGACACAAGCCAATTTACGGAGATATTCTTCAACAGGTTCGCATTAAAATTAGGGGGCGAGCTAATACAGCTCTTTTGTCGTATAATATATTCGACCAAAACTGGCCGTAAATTAAGGGTTGCTTGTCCCTTCACTATGCCGATAAACGTGATATTCGCACGCTAGAGTATAACCTCAGTCAGCTCAGCCAGGTTTGGATAAAAATTAAAATTTCTACGTACGACTGAACCATCAATTTTTGCTTATAGTTAATAAGTTACGGACAGACTCTTCTTCAGAGGAAACTATGTCGACACTATCTGCGGTGTATCATAACAGGGCATTGGACGTTTTTATTGGCGTGTGAAACTGGGACATGGCTAGGATGCTGACAATACAGAAGCTTCAACCTAATCTCTGTTCCGATAACTCAATTCGGTAACCAACAGGGTTGGCAGACGAAATCTACCCAACCAATGCGCTTACATGCAATCATCAGTTGCGAACAATGGCAGCAGAACAGCACATTGCAATAACCCCCAACGTCCAACGGTATACAAACCCCAACGTACAGCCAGCAGAGCCGATGGAAGTGGATTACAGTCGTCAGACCAAAAGGACTGGCAAATTTAAGAGTAATAAGATGGTCACCTGAAACAGAAATAAAAAAAGCTATACAATGTACAAGAAGGAGAAAATGGCGAGTGCTTCGATACACAGGATTCATTACGTTCTGCCTCAAATTTTACCAACGACGCCTGTCCAGCGTACCTGACTTAGAATACACATGTCAGACAGGCAGGGCACTGCGTTTCCTGGTCGACACAGGAGCCAACCAAAATTTAAAAGGACCAGCATACCTGAAAAACACCACTCCTCTCACCAATTCTCTCACTGTACGCTGAGCAGGGGGTAATATCACTATAACTCACAAGTTCTGCAATAAGTTTTTCAAACACCTCGAAAACAATAAACCAGCTACCTTTTACGTGTTACCACATTTACCTGAGTTCGATGGCATAATTGGTGACGACTGCAACGTATGTATGTACAACAATATCATTTTAATAAACACCGTTCCCAGACTTTGTGCGGACGATAACTTTAACGTAATTTGATATTTAAATTGAAGGCTAAGCTAATACACTCGCTGAAGACGCGTCCGCTTAGCCGCTTATGCGCGAGCATTTCAAATATGCTGCGCTTGCAACTTTCTGCACAAGCAGAAGCTTGCACATACATACGCCACGATATACATAAGCTATACATAAGAACATTGTATGCGGCTCTCTCAAACAGAGCCATAGAATAAGTAATACTTCATAAGTACAAAACATTATATGGAGACGTCTCAATAAATAAAGTAATAACCAAACTTTGTGAGGAATACTTTTATTTCGGTGTTCTTAATATCTTTAAAAACATGGCGACCGTGACAAAGATCCACAAGGATCTGAATTCCGAAAGCCGGTGCAGAATAAATTAATAAATTAAAAACAAAATTAAAAAAAAAAAAAACAGTGCGAAAAAAAAAACAAAAAATACAAATTATGACAATGGTGCTAGTGATATTAGTGAAATGCATAGAGCGCAATTATTCGAGAAATAAGATAGGTAAGCAGATGAACATAACATCCCATGGAGTCCAGACGACACCGACATTTGAAGGAAAATGCATGATGAAGTACTGCCGAAAAGGAAACAAGATTGAAAAGTCAAACATATAGGGTGATTTTTTAAAAGCTATAGGAAAGTTTTTCAAAACAAAAACACATAAAATTTAGAAAAATGTATGAAATCTTTATTTGATTCGATAGTACGGTCCATATAATTTAATGTTTGAAGATTATTTCATGCAAATGTTGACATTGACTGCGCCTCAAATGGTCCATCCGCTTAGTCCAATTTTTGCATACTCTTTCCAACATTTCGGCCGGTATCTCTCGAATAAATGCTCCAATGTTGTCTTTCAATGCGTCAATTGAAGCGGGCTTGTCTGTATAGACATGAGCTTTAACATAGCCCCACAAAAAATAGTCTAAAGGCGTTAAATCGCACGATCTAGGCGGCCAATTGACCGGTCCCGAACGTGAAATAAAATGTTCACCGAACTCGTCTCTCAATAAGTCCATTGTTGCGCGTGCTGTGTGGCACCGTCTTGTTGAAACCACATGTCATGCAAGTCAAGCTCTTGCATTTTGAGCAAAAAGAAGTTGGATATCATCTCACGATAGCGCTCACCATTCACAGTTACGTTACGATTCGCATCATCTTTGAAGAAGTACGGTCCAATGATGCCACCAGCCCATAAACCGCACCAAACTGTGACTTTTATCTGGATGCATTGGTAGCTCTTGCAATGCTTCTGGCTGATATTCACTCCAAAATCGACAATTCTGCTTATTTACGTACCCATTGAGCCAAAAATGAGCTTCGTCGGAAATGGAAGAAGCGCGCGATGAACTTTCTTAAGAGAGCACGCATTTTGATAATAAAATTCAATAATTTGCAAGCGTTGTTCGTTTGTATGACGATTCATGGTTAAATTATAGACCAAATTGAAGATGTTTGACAGTGAAACAAAACACGAAACGTGCATCAGCTGTTTAAACCAGTGTTGCCAAAAAGATAATAGCCAAAAAATCGACCTTTATAAGAGATAAATAGTACCACAAGGCTTTATTACATAGAATTAAGCTACAAGCTAGATGATAACATCTTTTTTACTTACAATTATCGCGAATATCTTTTAAGTAAGAGTGGAACTGTTGGACATGAGGTATATGCCATATAGAAGAGGAACTTGTGAGAATTGCGCTATTTGCAATATGGGCGTCAGGGAAGATTCTTTCCATTTCCTAGCAGAATGTCCGACCTTAAGCGAATATAGGCGGTTGTAATGGCAAAAGCCGTATATGACGATGGAAAAATACCTGCACATATTCTACGGGAGAAACTGGATACATCTTGCGAGTTAAATCAGGAATGTAACGAATTACAAAAGAGAATAATAAGTGGAGATTTTTAACTCCTGGTAATGTAAAATGGCGAGATTATGTAAAAATAAAGTCCAATTCGAGTGGACTATAGAATACCAAATCGCATTTGAATACCGTATCAAGATTTCAGCAAAAAATTTTACATAATAACGGATGCAAGTAAACATGATCCGCAGGAGCAGTCCTAACTCAGACTTATGGTGATAAGCAACTACCAAATGTATATGCTTCTCGTTCATTCACGAAAAGAGAAAGCGAAAAAAGTATAATAGAAAAAGAACTAGCAGCTATAATGTACTTCCGAACATACATAAGGCGCACATTTAGTTATAAAAACAGACCATAGACCATTGACACATTTATTTTCTATGATCAATCCTAGTTCAAAATTAACTAGAATGAGACTAGATCTCGAAGAATATGATTTCACTGTAGAGTATCTTAAAGGATCTTAAAAGATAATCATGTTTCAGATGCGTTATCACGAATAACCCTCAATGATTTAAAAAACATAAATAACACAATCTTGAAAGTCACTACAAGACAACAAATTAGACAAAATTATTCCTGCGCTGGAAATGGTAAAGATACCAATTAAAATATTGAACAAGACATTTCGCCAAGGCAAAATCTTGAAAATGCTTCTAAGCCCAACGTATATGAAGTCATCAAGAATGATGAAATACGAAATATAAAGACCTTGCGAATAACAAATTAAATATGTTTAATAAAGCATATCAAGATTTGATATTAGCGATCTTTATACTAATGGAACTCTTGACTAAGGTCAGATCTTCCAAAGGCTTGAATCAAAGCCCGTTATAATTCAAATCAGTCAAATCAAGGTGGCACCTAGCGAAAAGATCTTTGAAAACATTTCAATAGATACTTTTAAAAATATGGGCAATAAATATTTAAAGAAAACCGGAGTAGCGCTTCTCAAGCCGGTGACCGTAATAATAAATAATAAAGAAAAAGGAGACACCTTTAACATTAACAGAAAAACCTACTAATGTTTTTGACAGGGTAATAGTTCACACAATAGGTCCATTACCAAAATCTGAAAATGGTAACGAATACGCAGTCATACTAATTTGTGATTTAACAAAGTATCTCGTAGCCATTCCAATACCAAATAAAACCGCGAACACCGTCGCAAAGGCTATATTCGATTTTTTTATTTTCAAGTGCGCCCTTATGAAGACGTTCATTACGGACATGGGAACGGAATATAAAAATTCTATAAAAAATGACGTGTGCAAATATTTAAAAATAAACAACATAACAACGTCTACTGCACATCATCATCAAACATTAGGAACTGTTGAACGAAGTCACAATGGCACGTAATTATTGTCCATATGAGTTAGTGTTTGGAAAAATACCGAATTTGTCCACATTTTTAGTATAGTAGTGATAGAATAGCACCACTATATTATATTATAGACGACTACGCTAAGAAATCTAAGTTTAGACTAGAACAGGCATATATTAGAACACGAAAGATACTAGACGAGCATAAACGTAGGAATAAGAAATATTATGATAAGACCATACTAGACTTTTTTTTGTTAAAAAATTAAACATATAAAAGAATAGAAGAATATGTAACACTTTGTGACATATAAATATTAATATGCTTGCATACACAAATAATGCGCGCAATGCATTCCCATAGTAATATAGGTCACTTTAGACCACTGACCGCTGTGCTGGGAATGCTGCGTTAGCAATTCGTGCGACCTACTTAGTCGTACAGACGTGTGCACATATTCCATGGGAACGCTACACTTTCAAATTACACACATACGCACATACCTAAGCATAAGTAAAGCTCTTTGTTAATTTTAAGTTTTAGTATAAATTTAACTGCAAAAATAAACGCAAATCAGTAATCAATTACACCCTCAAAAGAAACATCGTTGTCTCTCTAAGTTTGGTTAAGTAATGTAGTACGACAATATCCCAATCGTTCTGCAGAGAAGCGCCGATCATAACATGCGCCATGCAATTGCATTCGGGCGGTACGGCCCTCTGTAGGTCTCGGGTTAGTCACATGCCGGCTATTGACGAAATAGATGATGGCATATTGGTCATCAACAACAGCAAAGCCACGGTCCAAACCGACGACGAGAAACCGAAGACAGTAAATGGCACCTTCGGGCCACTTACGAGCATGCAGCCTACATCAATGGCTCCGTGTATGTGAACCGCAACGGCTGCCAAAAAGGTGCCAGGGGTAGCTCACTCGCCGACAATCAATATTACCGAGCACAGAGCTATCCCGAGCATGCCTTTTCTTCAGCGTTTGAGCGAAAAAAACCTGCACTACCTGCACATCCGATGGCAGTGGCTATAGGTATCTAACTATTGAAGTATATATATATATATATATATATATATATGATGAACCAACTACCAGAACAATTGGTTTGGTTCTTCTTAATCTTCGGTATAACCTTGCATCGTTTGTTAACATGGCTATCTCAGAGTTAACATGATTCTGAAGGCGATCATGTTTTGCTTCAGAATCTTCTCCCAGACAGTGTGAATGCGTAAGTCCTTATAGATATCAGAGTTCCTGACATACCAGGGGGCGTCAAGCATGTTACTCAGCTTTGTTTGAGAACCTTTGAATTTCCTCGATCAGGCCCTCTGCAGCACAGCCCCGCAACTTTATACCATATAGCCAGACCGGAGTTAGTATTTGATTTTAAAATATCTAACTCCGCGCCAATAGGCCGTATAATTGTATCGTATTATAGATCTTCACTCACTGCACTTACAAGGATAGTGGTGCAACATAATCACTCCGAATAACGCAGTGCCAGCCTGCCAGCGACGACAACTATTAATCAGCGCAGTGCCAGCCTGTCAGTGTTTACCAGCAACTTACCATTGATCAACCCAAAAAACTTAATTTGTATACCACATTTTAGATGTATTTTTATGCTAGATGAACTACCAAAACGCCCATATGAAATTCTTCAAGTGGAAATGGGACTCATTGGGTAGCTTATTATTAGGATCATTATTGCAAGAAATATTTCGATAGCTTTGGAGACCTACAACCCCCAAAAGAAATCATTAAATTTCTTAGAAAACGTAATCTGAAATATAATTATACATAGTTAATTAAAATATTACAACACATATGATTGTGTGATCTTAAATTTTTATTTAATTTAATAAAAGATAATTGAACAAAATTATACAAATATGTATTTATTTATTTTGAGGAAACAATTATTTGAACTTTGAATATTTAATATTGGATGATGAGTTTTTATCTTCTTTGTGTTCTTTATCCTCCTTGTTGATGGGATTTTGAAAAACCTTATATTCCATCTCCTTTTTTAAATTTTTCCCATATTTGTCGTTTAAAAGTGATTGGCGTTTCATTGTGATTAGTTTGACATCTTAATTCGAACTAAACTTTTAATTTCAAACTTAAAAAGTTTTTCATATCTTTTCATTAAATTTGTGATGTCTTAACATTTTTTGATGTAATGCTGACAGGCGCAAATATCTTCTCTAGATTCTTTAAAATAAACTGCTATGGCAAGAGCTTCTATCATCATTCTTATTTATCACATAACAATAAGCATTATGAGTTCCTTTTCATGTTGAAGCCATTCCAATTCTTTTCGTATCGATAGTTATTTGTAATCAATCCATCATTAAAATGTATGCTTATTTTTGAAGAAAATCTATTAGTTTATTCGATAATATGCTTTATTTTTTTATTTTATTTTTGTTTAATACATTAATTCGGTTAAAATTTTAGCATTCTTTGATGTGAAGGCTTTCATATTGTTTTATTAATTTTTCAATCTCCACATATCTAACCTCATAGAAGCAGCAGGCACAACAGGTATCTGGTCCGGATGTTGCATTATACTTTGCCCAATGACAATTGGCGAAATGAGTTCTATGTGTGGATGTCGTAATTCCAGCGTTTTCTGTATTCTGAATTAAATCCAGTTCATTTGCAAAAGTTATCCGATGTTCTTCCATTAAAACATCAGAAAATTTTTCAAGAAAATCTTTAATTTTAGTTGACAACATGTTTATTGAAAAAACTTGTGCACTTTAGAGCTTCGTTTTTTATAATATCTTCCATGGAAATGTGGAAGCTTTTTAATAATTAAAAATGTACATACATTTCGCATTCGCTGCTATTTCAATAGCCATGGACGCTCAATTACAATCTATATATAAAAAATGCAGTAAACCGTTTAAAACCATATTACCAGAAAAGAATATGGTTTCGCGAAACAATCACAACGACGCATTAATCGAGAAAGTTCATACTGAATTCAGAGATCGAATCCGCTTTCTGCTTGACGATGAGTTTTACTTATACTTTCCAATGACTTTCGTAAATAATTTAAAGGAAGATCACATGGAATATATCAATAACAATCCTCATATGATAACATCAGTAATAAGTGGAGCATCTTTTGAATTTTAAATTAAACAGCATTCGAAAGACTTAGATAGGACACAATTTCTCAATTTTGAAACTCACGTATAAAATTATGTAAACAATTTTTTAATGAGTATTGTGTTATTTTTTTATAAAATATATTTTATTTGAAAATTATATAATTAATACTATGATTAAAAAAAACTAACAGTAACATTTTTTATTTGAATAAATTTTCTTAACATAACTTCCTCATGAGCAAATTAATAGATATTCTGTTTTGAGTGGTGGAAAAGTAAAGTGAAAGTGAAGGAAAATTTACTGTCTTTTCAACCATCAAAATGAATGGATGTGTGGATATCGACATTCAAGGCTTCAAAAGCTAGAGCAATAAATTTATTTTTAAGGAAAAATCAATTTGCTTTTACGAAAATTCTTATGTTAATTTCATCGTACGACTACCATTTAACTTTGATGTGTTGGACTCATCTTATCAGTTTCAAAATAATTGACTAACAAATAATTTTAATTGACTAAGGTGAAATGATGGAACGTCAACGTTAAAAGAAGTGAAAGCATTTATGAATGTACACTTAAAGAACATGAGAATCTTTGTACTAGACGCCGAAAAGAAGTTATGGTTGAAGGAATTCGTAAAACATGACCATATATTTAATTTTAATGAAATAATTTGTATGAACCTAAAAAGAATACATGAAAGAGTATTTACAGATATTACATGTCACGCTTATTCAATGTTTAGATGCACTGGCTGTTCTTGTGCACTTAAGAATACTGTTGCTATAAGAAAATTTATAAATCAAGAACGTATTTTAAATTACATATTTACTCACTGATTTGTGGGTGAATATAAAATGTACTCATCTATGAAATAAGAAGCAAACAAACGAGAAAGTAGATTTCGCTCAGACAACATTTCATATGGCACACGTATACACACATATTGCTGTGTAATAATTATATATCGTTGCCTTGCTTAGTTGCTGCTAATAGGGGTGGAAACATTAAAATATTCCCAGTAGAATTTTTTATGAATGTTGTTGATGTTGTGCACACTGTGGCAGTACGCCAGTGATATGAGTTACCACTAATATGTTTACTAGTAATAATTTCTATGATTTTTATTGCCGATATTGAATTACTGTGCAACGGTGTCACTAGAGTGTAATAGTGAATTGCTTTGTTTCTTTTCTACTTCATATACATTATACATAGTAACTATGTATGGGGGATATGAGTCTTCGTCATTTACAACAGATTTGAATTTTAGCAAAATAAACAGTAAAGCCTGTTAAATATTTTCCTCACATATGTATATGTGAAAATTATATTGTTTTAAAGTATTCTACTATCGAGACTGTCCTATACACCATATTAGTTGTTGTATAGAACACATTTTTTAATTTTATTGCTGTAGAAAACTCTTTGCATTGCTATTACTAACATGGATTGAAACATAAAAAAACAGGGTTGTTTGTGACAGAGAATATACAACAAGAATGCGCATTCATACAAGCAAAATAATTTCAAATAAATTGCCGCGGACCCGTATGGTGTGAACAAAACTTGTGTATGTGCGAGCAGTATATGTGTAGGCAGAAAAGGGAAAACAATAAGACAAAGAGTAAATTAGAATAGATTTCTAAAAAGAATGAAAGAACAGAATATTAAAAAAAAAAAAAATAAATAAATGGACATCAATGAAAAGTACTTATTTTTTAAAAAACAATGAAAAAGAACTGTCGTCCAACGTCCACTGAACCCGAGATGAAACCGCTTCAAGTCATCAACCCCATGCACTGCACAAAGCTGAGCTCATGCAATATCGTGGCTAAAGCTTTTTTTGTTTAAATTAAAAAATGATACCTACAAAAACAAATTACAAGCAATTATCAAATTCTTATTGATGCACAAAATGTTAGGAATAAAGTTTTCGTTACTTTGTATAATGTACATGAAGTAGGAAAGAAACAAAGCAATTCATTATTGCACTCTATTGTATATAATATAAAATAAATATAAATATATATTAAACATGTATGGGTGATACAAGTCTTCGACATTGACCACAGAATTAAATTTTAGCGAAATAAACAGTAAAGCCTGTAACATTTTTACTTCACATTTATGTGAAAATGGTATTATTTTAAGATATTCTTCTATCGAGACTATCCTGTACAACATATTAGTTGTTGTATATTTTATTGCAGTACAAAGGTTTTTGAGCATATGAACATTAGTGCGACCAGAAAAGAATATTATTCGGCTTTTTGTTCAACAAACAACGAAATGTATTGCGCACAACAAAAACAACATTTAATGGCAAATAACATTTGTAAAGTCAAAGCTGTCATCAGCCAATAGACAAAAACCCGCTGTTAAGCGGCTAAGTGTCGCTGTTAAAGGGTCATTTAACTGACGTGCGTTATCGACAGCCTAGACACAAGACTATGTTAAAGTTAAACCAAAAATTTTCGATAGGATTTAAGTCCAATCTCTGTGCTGGTGTTCATTGCCTTCCCGCAGTTATTCGGACCATATTCGCTCTATGTTTTGGATCATTATATGGATATATATAATTTTAGAAATCGGCTTATAGATTGTAATGAACCCAAATTTAGTGGCGCTACTTGTCAAATGACTCTTCAAAATATTAAAATATTGTGGTGCATCCATCGTTGTATATATGTATATAAAGGCGATCCATCGTGGTAATACAACATAATTTTCGTTTCATCACAGAATATGACAGCGTCGCTGTAGTTAAAAAGTTGGCAAGTGTGCGTCATAGCCAAGAATAAACGCTTTTGCAAATTTGTTCCGCACTATGGCCCGCCGAACTATATCACGGAAAACAACTACTCCACATTCTTCTTTTATGTCCTTGGCAAGCGTACTGGTCGAAACCTGTAGGTTTTGTCGGAATTTCTTTATCATACCGCGCTCTGCACGCTCAGTTATTTTTGGTTTATAGCCACTTCAGTATGCATTAAAAATTCACTTTTTTTAATAATTATTTTCAAATTAATAAAAAAGATATATATTTAGAAGCAACAAGTATAATTTTTTGTACATTTAATAATGTCTATAAGCTGGACTATCGGCTGAAATCCGTTTTATATGGATTTTTTCAGCAAATGACGATATTTTATAATACGTTTTCAAGCGAAGGCGAAAGATGTTTTTTATATAAAGATATATTTTTAGTAACGCAATTAAAGAAATTACATTTTAAGTTATAATATTAAAAACAAAAATCAATGTGAGTCGGATCACACGGGTGATATGTAAACCGATAAGAATTTTTTGAGTTTCAAGTAGTTATGCCTTCAGTAAATTTTTTGTCAACTTAAAGTATTTAAATATTCAGTATTGGAGAATTAAAATGGAATATGCGTGTTATCGTTTGTTTTAGTTTACTTAAGTCGTATTTGTAAATGTCTTAATTAACTAGAAAGGCAGGGCTATAGTCGGGTGTAACAGACTATAGAAAACCCTGTACCCAATCCAAAACAAAAAAAAAATTTTTTTTTAGTAAAAGCCATTTTTCGGCTGATCGTTCCTATGGCAGCTATATGTTATAGTAAACCGATATTTATCATATTCAGGAGTATGATTGGATATTACCTAAAACTGTCAAATCCGAAATTTGGTAACGATATCTTAATAAACAAAAAAGTTTTTCTCAGTAAATGTTGTTTTTCGGCCGATCGTTCCTATGGCAGCTATATGATATAGTGAACCGATATACATGATATTTAGACATGTGATTACACATTGGCTAAAACTTTTAAATTTAAAATTTGGTGAAGATATCTTGAAAAACAAAAGTGTTTTAGTTACTAAATGTGGGTTTTCATCCGATCGTTCCTATGGAAGCTATATGTTATAGGACGAATATCGAAAAAAAAAATAAACTTGTTATGCCTATTGATTGAGAGAGTCTTCGTACAAAATTTGGTGGTTGTGGGTCTTACCGTTTCCGAGATCCTTTTGTTCATACGGACGGACAGACAGACAGACAGACAGACAGACGGACATGGCTAAATCGACTCGCCTTTCGATGCTGATCAAGAATATATATACTTTGTGGGGTCTGCCACGCCTCCTTCTGCCTGTTACATACATTTGCACAACTTTAATATACCCTTTACCATTTTTTGGTACAGGGTATAAAAATGGTTAGTATTAACGTATGGTAACTCAAATAAGAATTATAAATTTTTGACTCCACTATATTTTAAAATCTATGAAAAACTGCATCTATAGCGGTGGAATTATAAGTTGTTAGGGTTTCTGGAGAATTGCTCATAGAGATTACGACTATGGGTTTGAAAAACTATTATTAAAATCTCGTGCACCAGCTTCAGTGTAAGGCAACAGTACGTAATGAAGAAATTATATAATATTTTGTACTGTCTATAACATTAGTTTCAATTTATGTCGTAATATTATTGAATTTTGAATTTGTAATAGAATTAATATTACTTCCACAATGCTGCATTTCGTTTTTTTTTTCTTAATGAAAATACATGAATTAGCTATTTAGTGACAGAAAGTCAAAGATAGAGATTTTAGTAAGTGCGACAGACGCAAACATACTTTCTATCTTTCTCTAGATTATTAAAAATTAATTCTTTCAATAATCATGCAAACCGAGATGAAAAACCTGTAATATTCACATACAGAAAGCACACTATTATTGCCATTGCTGCGCATAGATTATGAGTAACCAATCAGAAGTAACCAGTATACAGGTACTATGCAAATATTTGAGCAATATATACACCATTCCAGCGTGCTTTATTGATATTTCTAATTGAAACATAAATAACGGATAACTGTTATGTTGAATGTCAAAGCATTCGCAAGCCACACACAGCCATTATTGTTTATCGTTACGACTACTACCAACGCCGTACAATACTAAAGCTAGCTTACGCCTGGCAGAATGCGCTTGGTAGACTAAAGTACAGTACAGCACAGCACATTCTTAAAAAATATGGTTAAAACATATAAAAGTAAATTTATAGAAAAATAAATCTGCAAATTGATTAAAACCAAAAATAAACTAGAGAGGCAGGGCTATAATCGGACGTAACCGACTATAGAACACCCTGTACCCAATCCAAAACTGAATATATATTTTTGCTGCTTTAATATTTTGTATTCATTATGTAAGGATATCTTAAGAAAATAAAATTTTTTTTAGTAAAAGCCATTTTTCTGCCGATTGTTCCTATGGCAGCTATATGTTATACTTAACCCATATTTATAATATTCGAGAATATGATTGGATATTACTTAAAATCATAAAATGTAAACTTTGATATCGTTATCTTAATAAACAAAAAAGTTTTTCTCAGTAAATGTTGTTTTTCGGCCGATCGTTCCTATGACAGCTATATGATATAGTAAACCGATATTTATAATATTAAGATCTGTCATTGGACATTAGCTTAAACTATTAAATCCAAAATTTGGTGAAGATATCTTGGAAAACAAAAGGGTTTTTGTTACTTAATGTGGGTTTTCGGCCGATGGTTCCTATGGCAGCTACATATATGTTATAGGTCAAATATCGAAAAAAAAATAAACTTGTTATGCCTATGGATTTGGTGGTTGTAGGTCCTACCGTTTCCGAGATCCTTGCGTTCATACGGACGGACGGACAGACAGACAGACGGACATGGCTAGATCGACTCGCCTTTCGATGCTGATCAAGAATATATATACTTTATGGGGTCTGCCACGGCACCTTCTTGCCGTTACATACATTTGCACAACTTTAATATACCCTTTACCATTTTTTGGTATAGGTTATAAAAACCAATGTGCGTCGGATCACACAGGAGATGTGTAAGGCTATAGTTCTTGAAGAATTTTGTAAGTTGCAAGTAGTTAGTCTCAGTATATTTTTTGTCAATTTTAAGTATCTAAACTTTCATTTCATTATAATGTTATTATAATGAAGTCATCTGGTCTGCCCTTTCATGAAACCCTGTCGGGCCGACCAATACACTCTCATATAACCTAACCATAACCGATTTGGTATGTTCTAAATTTTTACGCCGCACAGCACTATCATATGTTCGGAAATTGAAGTTATTTTTGTATATAAACTATATATATATATATATATATATATATATACTAGTAAGCCCTGGCAGACGTTGTTCTGTCGCAAGCCACTTTCTACATTTTAAATTATTAATATTAAACATATTTTTTTTTGTCACCATTGTTTTTTTTAATAAAATTATTTGTAGCCATATTAAATACAGAAAAATTTTGATATTTACAGACCTTGTACTGCCCTTGTTTTCACATGAGAATGCAATCCAAAATATCGCTTCATTTTGATTATAATACATAGCGTACCCGTCAGATGTCTTATTTCAATAGCCGTTGTTTGCGGTAACTCGTGACACGTGTTGAGTATTTTAGAGGTTATGTAAATCACTCAATTAACTGATCGTGCGAATTACACTCAAAATTAAAACACTAATAATAACCGAAAACTGTAGAGAGAGTGAGAAATGGCTTATTGTTTGACAGAAATATGAAACCCTCCTCCGTTGTGTTTGCTGTAGGGTTGTATGTATTTTTAATACCACATAATAAAAACACTTAGAGGTTTGAAAAATAGATAGTAGCCGATTCTCAGACTTACTGAATATGCATAAAAAATTTCATAAAAATCGGTCAAGCCGTTTCGCAGGAGTATGAGAACAAACATTTTCACACGTGACACGAGAGATATATAATTTATATCAATCCATTTCATAACACTAGTTTTGCTATTTGCACTACATTTCCTTTCTTTGTGTTCAACACTAATTTCACCTCCAAATATACACTTATTGTCGATTATGTCACTCCCGGAAAATGACGACCTTCTAATGAGAGTGGTCAGATTATTATCAAAAATTGGCATCACCTTGT
>JBAMBQ010001179.1:0-11084 GCA_037044495.1 Stegana nigrithorax | reverse complement strand
TTTGTATTATCTCCAGAAAGAAGAAAGATTTTCTTAGCAAGTCTTTTTTCGGTTTTTTATTGGTTGAATAAACGAAATAAACCCGTTTTGCCTATAGATTATTAATGTCTTCGTGACAAATTTGTTGCTTGTAGGTCTAACGGTTTCCGAGATCCAACAGGTGGACAGACGGACATGGCTAGCTCGACTCGCCTTTTGATGCTGATCAAGAATGTATACTTTACTTGCAAAAACTTATTTTTGAAGTGAAACTTTTTTAGCGAGGTTAAAGCCCAAAAAATAGGTAACAGAAATCAAAGGCTAGACGCTTCAAAGACGAAGTGGGAAGCCGCACAAAACAATGCGCATTGTCTTGTGCGTGGTCGTCTACAGCGTAGAGAATAATTGCTTACGCATGAGTAAGAGAGAGATAAAAAATTTTTTACTGAATGTACTAATTCGTAAACAAATGTAAAATTTACTCATCTATGAAATAATAATCAAACAAACGAGAGAGAAGATTTCGCTCAGACAACATTTCATGTGGCACACGTATACACACATATTGCTGTGTAATACTTATAGATCGTTGCCTTGCTTAGCTGCTGCTACTAAGGGTGGAAACATAAAAATATTCCGAGACAGATTTTATATGAATGTTGTTTTTGTTGTGCACATTGTGGCAGTACGCTAGTAATATCAGTGATTACAAATATGTATATTAGTAATGATTTCTATAATTTTTATCGCCGATGTTGTACTACTATGCACCGATGCCAATTGAGGGCAATAGTGAATTGCTTTGTTTCTTTCCTACTTCAAATGCCTTATGGTTATATGGATGAGGCTCATTACTTTTTTTAAATGGAATATCAAATATTTATGTATTTGTGTTTTTTACTTCACGTAAAGTATATGTTATAATAATATCATAATTAAGTGGTGAGAGCCCAGCAGATTGCACTATGACTAACACTTACACTTGCCAATTGTATTTATATATTTTTGTAAAAAATTATTAAGAAGTAGGTTTTGGTATTTTTGGTTCGCGATCAAGGAAGGTAAAATTGTATTTAATTGCTTGAGTTATACTTTATTTTTAAACTTCGTTTGATAATATACCTACCATTGTTAACTTAACATTGTCTTTTTATTTACAAAATTTTTTTCCGCCACAGCTTGTTCAATTAGGGCTTTCAAGCCGAGAATAACTTATTCGCTGTTTGGTATAATTTGCTTAGCTGGCAAGAAGAAACCGTATGTGCCCTTGTCGCGCAGTTCCAAAGTAGCAGTATAGGGTATATCCGCAATATCATAAGCCCAATTCTTAGCAGAACCAGATACCGGATCTATCGAAGAAATAAATTAGAGCGTGATAAAAATATTTTTTAAAATTTAGTAAAAACTTACAACTTATGACGCCACTTGCCCCGTAGGTGTATATGGTGTTGTAAGGCTTAGCTGCGGCAACAGCAAAGGCACCCGTGATTCTGAGCATCTGATCGTAGTTTGGTGGAAATTTTTCATTGGTGTGACCATAAGGCAATAGCAGAAACTGTCCGTATGATTGGAAAGCCAGATGAACACCAAAGTACCCTTTTCCGAATGACAGTGGAAGTCAAAGTTACGGTTCATGTCAATGCCATAACATATACCCGACGAGTTGCGAAACCCAGTGGGTCTGCGGTTTTTTCGCCACAGAGGATGCTGCAGAGAAGACAAGAATGCTGATGAAGCACACTTTCACAAAAAGCTGTTAAACTTACCACTTTTTTTGTATACCAGAAACCATCAGGGCTTAAAATTGGCACAAAGACAATGGATGTAGCGGAGGAGATCCACTCAATAGCATGAATATTCGACTGGATTAGAATAGCCTCATTGCCCTTCTTTTTTGAGATTTTCAGCGCTTTAATGGGACGTCCTTCGTAGGAATAACCTATTGTGTAGGATTTCACGTATTTGAAGTGCTTTAGAGCTTGCAAATCAAGCCAACGGTATATAACGTCAAGCTCATGGTAAGCGGTCCAATTGAATTTTGCTCCAGCAATTAGAAAGGAATTACGTATTTCATTAATTATGCTGAAAATCTACGCCATTGTTTAAAGCAATCAAAATTAAAAATCGTATTGAAACAACAACACTCACGTTTGAAGATCTTCCGCAACCATTTCAAAAACCAAATTGATTTCTTTCAAGATACTTTCCTATCTATTCTGATTTTCTGGTTCAACGGCAATTTAATAACTACGCCAGGAAGTGTTAATTCGTTTAGATATTGCACCTATATTATATGAATTGCAAGATATCAATCAGTCGGTTCTCATAAAAAACACCAGCAAACCAACTTACATTGATCATCTTGCTGAGCTCCTTTAAGCTGACTAACTGTGCCTCATCGTTTGCATCGACTTCATAGACTTTAAAATTATCAAAGCGCCCGATTACGGCAGCGCTGCTGAATGAGACGCCCACGCAGGATATTAGTGTCAATAGGAGTAACAGCTTCATCATTTTTGCACTTTGCTTGCTAACACTTGCGCAAGAATGCCAAACGGTCAAATCACGACAGTGAGACTGGCGCACCTTTTTATATGTTAAATTGCGTGAGAGCTTGAAGAAGAAGAAGCCCAATTGCTTAACTATTCAACAATTCAAACAGAAAAAAAGGGTGCCATATTTATTTGCTACATGGTAAATATATACATACACACATGCTTACAATATGTGAGTATAACACGTATTTTGTTAATTGCTTTTATTTTTCTTCATGTTTTGGTACAGTTGTCATATCTAAATGCCACTAATTTAAAAGAATAGTTTCAGTTTAATTTTTTCCGGCTTTTTGGAGATTATTAAATATGCGAGTTAAATAAACTTTGAGATACCATATCAAGTCAAAACGCACAGTAACGAATTCCCTACAATAACCCCAGTCTGTTCGCAAAAATAAGCGATTAATTATAATGTGTGAGCATGCTCGTCAACGAAGTCAATGTGAGGGTAAATCACAATTATGACCCTAAATTATAATAAGGCCCAATCTGCGAAGTTGGCATAGATGACGCGTACAATCAGCCAAATCGCAACAATTACGCAAATCGGGCCTTTGATAAGATACTGTTTTATGAATATACTCATTTACCTGCTTACTTACTTAAATGTACATTTTATTCTCTATAGTACCGCGTTGTGTAAATTTTGACAAATTGTAAATCAACCTAATCTGACTTCCAGAGAGTCAGAAAGCGTACACAATGGCTCACTTTCGATCAGATGTGTGGCAAGCAGCTTGCATTGTAATTAATTAATTTCAATTCATTACATATGCAGGAAGGCAGTCAAGCAGGCAGCCAAAACATGTGACAAATTGCGTTTAGCAATTCTGTGTAGTTGATGGATTATGTAGTTAACATTCCGAAAAATTGCAATTTGCATCAAATGTTGCTTAACTAAAAATTTTTTGGAGCCGGAAAATATCCAACTACGAGCTAGGCAATACGTATATAATTACTTGCTTTATTAGAATTTATGTTATGTACTCCGCTCAGGCAGATTTTCTTCGTTTGCCAAATTCATTTATGCACTGCACGCCAAAAAATGCGACACGTTTTGCAAACAAAACATGCACCTCACATCGGTTAATTTTTTTTTTTTTTTTGATTCTGGCTCGTTGCTCCCAATGGCGTAAAACATTTAATAAATTTTGATAAAAACACAGGTGTGTTAAAGACTTAAGCTTTAATTCGTTTTTCTTTTTATACCTTTTATGTTTGAATTATAAAAATCGTTATTTACTATTTGTTTTGATTTTATTTTGTATTTTTGCAGTAATTAAAAATTCAAGTATGTATGTATGCATATATGTACATTTGTTATAGTATTTTTTAACATACAAAACCAAGTTTTCAAAAAATCCAATAAATGTTATTTGTTAATGGCAAATCATAAAAAATATCTGCTGGTTTTGTTGTGTAACTAACAGCTTATATAGGTATATATTCATATAAGCATGTACATATGTAGTATGTAAAGTACTCAGCATATATTGCCATGTATAAATATGTAAAATAAACGACACGAAACAAGAAATCTAACTGTATACCCATTAGTCATGCAGTCCTAGATGTACAAAAAAAAATTTTTTTTAAAAATTGTTCTAGACATATTTCACTTCTATTTATCAGCTTGCATTCTGATTTCATCATAACCAATTCAAGACGGACTTACCGTTATTAAATACTTACATATTAGTCAGATTAAGTTGACATAAATGCAAACAAAAAAAATCATGTTTAATTTAAAAACAATAAACATAGAAATCAAATGTACGCGAAAGACAACGTGAAAATGAAATGAAATGAAAATGGGAGAGGGTTGAAAAATTTATGTCATGTTTAGCTATAACGATTTTAATTATGACGTCTATTGAATTTTTCTGGGCGTGCATATGCAAACAAAAACTAGAAAGGCAAAGATACCCTATGCCCAATTCACAATTCAATAATATTTTTTTCTTTTCATATATCTTATATCTTAAATTTGGTAATGATATCTTTATAAACAAAAAAGTTTTTCTCAGTTAATATTGTTTTTCCTAAGGCAGCTATATGATAAAGTGAACCGATATACATAATATTGAGGTATGTGATTGTAAATTATTTATAACTATTAAATCTGAAATTTGGTATAAATTTCCAATAATGCAATTACAGTGACTAATAGTATTCCACATTGTTGACAAGAGTTAAGTTAAAATGTCTTTGGAAAAAGAGTGATACTCTTATCATGAGCTCATACAAATAAGTCTGCAAATTTAATTTTCCCTTCTCTCGGTTATTAAATAAAAATTTCGACCTTGCAAAGATGTGTATAAACAATTGAAAATTAAAAAATTGAAATTAAAATTTAAATATTTTAAAACTAAATGCTTTATCATCTTTGGCTCGAAAAATTTAAACATAACAAAAGGTTTTAATAAGTAAATTATTTAGTTAACAATGGAAAGTAATTCGTTTAAACATTTAAATTACTTTGTACATTGTTTTTATTGTATTTAATGAGGTATATTTATATTATATAAGGTGGCTTTCTTTAAGAAAGGTAAGGATTTTGTTTATGTCATCATGGGTAGGGTCGGCTTGTAAGGTGATGTCTTGAAATATTTCGGAAGTGTATTTTTGTAGTTATGGGCCAGAAATGAGTAAGCGTTTAATGCTTATAGAGGAATCGTTTTGGCACAGTGAACAAGTTGGGGGAGCGTTTTGGTTTCATTAGTGTTTATAGGTAATTTTTGTGTGTCCTAAACGGAGTCTAGCTATTTTGAACTTGTCTGTTGAATTTGTCATGTGAGATGTTTCTTATGTAGTCACGAATATTAATATTTTTAACGTTGAGGCCTTGATACTATTTGCTGCAATGCGAGATTTTTGGACAGTAGTTTAATAATAATGATCTAACTGCTATGGAGTATTTTTCGCATTTGTTTGGGTTAACAATTGAGTCAATTGTTGATAAGGAGTCATGTATATCATGTATATCAGTATATGGAAAAATTGCTTTTTTTATATCTTGTACCAAAAAATGGTAAAGGGTATATGAAAATTGTGCAAATCTATGTAACAAGCGGAAAGGAACGTGGCAGACCCCACAATGTATATATATTCCAGATCATCATTATATTGGTTACCAAATTTTGGATTTAATAGTTCTATGTGATTTCCAATTCTATATCTCAATATCAATCATATTATTGCCATAGGATCGTTGGTCGAAAAACAAGATTTGCTGAGAAAAACTTTTTTGTTTATTAAGAGATCGTTAAAAATTTTCGGATTTAGTAATTTTCAAAAATATCCTATCATATTCCTGAATGTCATAAATACCGGTTTAGTATAACATATAGCTGCCGTAGGAACGAACGGCCGAAAAATTACTTTTAACAAAAAAAAAAGTTTGTTTCTTGGCATATCTTACATAATAAATACCAAATATTAAAACAGAAACAAATTTATTGAATTTTGGATTGTGTACAGGGTATTCTATAGTCGGGTACGCCCGTCTATAGCACTGCCTTTCAAGTTATATTTGATAAGGCTTATTACCTCAAGTATTGCGGTTATCTCTGCAGAAATTTTTTTTGGATCCGTCGGTGTATATGACCTTGAGGTTTTTGATTTTGTTTGATTATATTAAAGCAGATTTATTGAAAATTATAAGTGCCGTGTTTACTATATTTTAGTTTATATTGTTGAAGTTTTGGTAGAATATATGGTGTTCCGTCAATTATGGAAATTTTTTTTTTCTATCTTTAGTTGAAATCAATTTTTCCTTCATGGGAAGGCTGCGGTATTTAATAAACTTGGAAATTGGTGTATCTGTAGCATTGAGTAAGGTTTTGTAAAGATTAGCAGCTTGAAAGTCTCTTTTGAGTTCTGTTGCTGGAATATATAGAAAGAAGATTATTAATGGGTATTGGGCGAAAGTCTCCTAGGGATAGACGTATTTCTGCGTTGAGTGTTGTTTTTAGTTTTATTAATATAGTCTTGGTAGTGTAGCCATATATAAATAAGGCAAGTTTTGATATTATTGTGGCTCTCCATATAGTGAGTAGTGTTAATGTGTCGCAATTAAATCAAGCATTTCATTATTGTAAGCTTTTTTGATAACGATGGAATGAGGGTGCTTGTATGGGCGTTTGTTTTTTTTTTTTTTTTTAAAGAAATTGTGGGTATTTGAATATTACTGCATGAGATTGAGCAAACAAAATTGTGTTTTCTGCAATTGTGTATATGTTGACATTTATTTAGTGTTAGGGTGGCAACCGGGGTAGAAGCCCCAATTTTGTATGTCTTGGAATTGGGCGTCAAGGTGTAGTATTCCTCTTTCCCGGTCGGACGTGTTTTTTTGCGTGCTCCTGAAAGATAAATGGTTAAACAGTGTCTTGTGACTGTGTGCATACATGCAAGACGTATGCGACGCGGTACTCCAGCGTCGTCGAAGTGTGTTCCCCCGTGAGGTTGATTCTCCTGCCTAAACTGCAAAGAAATCAAACAAAAATTAGTCAAATTTTTAATTTTGCGTAATTTTGTTCAAGAAAGCGGTACTTACCTGTTGCTGTAGTTCAAAGCTCAGGTGTTTAGCTGATCACTGTTTAACTGTCTCGGTCGCACACGATCAACGAGCTACCGTCGCAGAACGCGCGAGGAACTGCCAGATCGCGCGAACCTTCCCCCCAATAAAGGGGAGTTATCGATTTATCGATAAGCATAATGATATTAGCAACTATTTTCGCTTCTTTAATTAATACTCTGATCAAGAAGTTGCCAGACCGAGATTGATTGTGACCTACCCTGGAAAGGGGGTATATCATCACTAATTAAACTCAGTAAGAACTCTGAACAGTTGCAGTATGAGCGACGCCCATGTGCGAGAAATGCCTACTTCTCTATCGTGTCAACCACAAAAGTTGCAAATGGCCACCACTCAATCTCTACCTCCAAGCTAGGTCCGATGGACTATATTAGAGCTCATTCGTGCTCACCTATGCTTGAGCACCATCAACTACTCGCTGCATCTTTAATGTCTTGGGGTGCTCAATGTGTCTCACCTACGATACTACCGACACCCGAAAACTTCAGCAGTAGCTGCAACCAGTTCAGTATCCACACTAACCACTGCATTCGCAACAACAACGACAACTGTCACTGTGTCAACAACACCAACAGTTTTGTCCACACATCTCTCTAATGAAGCATAGTCTTCGATGTCGCTCCAGAAATCAACAACAACTAATACTAGCAATGATAATGAACATCGCCAGGGTGTAGAAAATACAAAAGTGCGACCGGCATTTCAGATTGGATTGGTCCGTTACGTAAGCATAAAACGTAAGCTAAGCATACAAAAAATAACGAATGGCAACAAACAAAAATTAATCGCAGCAGCAACAACATTTAAAAAGGCACTCCCCTCAGTAATTACCAACTTACATTTTCGGACACTGAATATGTGGAACCCATTGCTAATGTAGATGGTGCAACCAAAGTCAGCAAGGCCAAACCGCCGCCAATTTACATACGCGAGCAAAGCTCAAGTGTTCTGGTAAAAAAACTCACGGAGTTACTTGGCAACAACACTTTCCACATAATCCCTCTCACTAAAAGGAATATAAGAGAAATCAAAGTTCAAGTTTACTATGAAGATCATTACCGCACAGTGTACAAACATCTGAATGACACAAATATCAATTTGTACACTTACCAACTCAAGAGCGCAAAAGGCTTGCAAGTTGTAATTAAAGGCATTGAATCGTATGTAGGTACTACTTAAGTAGTTAGCGCCAGTAGTTAGGGAATGGAGATTATGGACCAACGGAGGTGGAATCGTAGAGAGTGTGGTGGTGAGTATGTAGGTGGGGTAGTGAATATGGTGTGTATGTTGGCGAATATGTGGGTGGGGGAAGTGAGAATGGTGGGAGTGGTCGGATCATCGCGTTGAGTGAAAGTGTAATTTCACCATAAGATGAAATGCGTAATATGTCGTCATACATTTTTGTGTGTGTATGACCTGCATACAAACTGCATGCGTAGTATGTGTGTGTGTATGAAATCCGAAGATCTATTTATAGCGGGAGTGAGTATGCTAGTAGGTAGAGGAATGCGGCATCGTGGTGGTGAAAGTTGTAGCGGAGAAGTGAGTATGCTAGTAGGTAGAGGAATGCGGCTGATCCTGAGTGTATGGGTATGCTAGCAGGTAGAAGAATGCGACATCGAAATGGTAAATATGGTAGCGGGGAAGTTAATATGATAGCAGTGATGATGAAGGATGGGCGATCACTTATTTTTTTTTTGGTAGGTAAAATGATTTTTGTACTGTGTGTGTGTGTTCTGTAAAAGGCATTAGCACTTTTACAAATGTTGTATGTGCCTGTAATCTAGTGAGAAAATGTTTGAAATATTTTATATTATTATTATTTTTTCTTTTTCTTTATTTATGTTAAAATAAAAATTTTATATAAATTTTTTTTATTTTGTTTATTTTATTGACTAAAAAGTACATTTTGTAATATATCCTTAAATATTTATTAAATATACATATACTCATATATATATATGTGTGTGAGTGTGTCTGTAAAACGTACTTGCACTTTAACACTAGTTTCTAGCTGAGGTAATCTAATCCTAAAATCTATTTATAATTTTTCGATAGTTCTATATTGGTATTTGTCCGTTACTTTTCTTTCTATTTATGGTTACCACATGTTCTGTTTATGGATCACTTAGATATGTTTTTTATTTATGGGACATCTGTTTCTCATAATACCCCACTTGAGTTCTGTTCACAGACCACTTGCATATGTTTTATTTATGGGAGACCTTTTTTCAATATGTCAATAGGATAGATTTGTCCGTTACTTTTCTTACTATCTATGGATAAGACATGTTCTGTTCTTAACCATTTAAATATGATGTGTTTACGGATCACCTTTTTCTTCTAATACCCCACTTGAGTTTTGTTTATGGGTCACCTTTTTCTTGTAATACCCCACTTGAGTTTTGTTTATGGGTTCCATTTGTCCTTCTTATGAAACCTTATATCTTACATATGTTAATTTAAATGAGGTTTTCATAGTATAAAAGAAGCCTACAATTCCAACCAACTTTCATTAAAAGTCAAACTGTTACTCCGACGTTGTGTATTATTGTTACTCTGCCGTTGATTAAAATTATTAACAAGTGTTTATTTTGCTTAAATATTTAAAATTATAAACAAGTGTTGTGATTTTGTTTAAACAATAAAAAAAAAAAAATAAAAAAATGGAAAACTACGGTCCTTTTACTTGTGATATCTGCGAAAAATCTTTCTCGAGGAAGGACGCCCTGACAAGACACCAACGGTCTGTCCATGCGAAAGGAGCCGGACAGTCGACATCTACGAACTCCGGAGAGCCATCCCGCAACATCCATACTTGCGGAGAATGCGGAAAGACGATCGCGAGGAAGGACAACCTCCTAAGACACCAACGGTCTGTCCATGGAAAAAGACCCGGAGTCGTAGTGGACTCCGATGCACCGTCTACATCAACCGCTCCAAATCCTCCCCACCCCAATTATTCTTGCGTAGTTTGTGGTAAGTCCTTTATGAGGAAGGAAAACCTCCAGGCTCATCATCTGGCTGCACATAGACAAGGTGCAGAACAAGCCACTAAAAAACATTGCGAAACATGCAATGAAGATATTAATGTCGGAGCATGGGCTTACCATCTCCGTACAAATGCGCACAAAAGAAATTGTGCATCTACGCTAAATGACAAAGTCAGAGTCATTTCAAGCGGCTTTAAAAACCGCATAGTATCCTACTCCATTGATAATAAGCGAGAGGATTTACTAATGGCTGAGGAGTTTATGAATGAAGCTGCTGATGTGGTACTTTCTCTGATGAAGGAGAATTTAGAAGTACACACAGCATATAAGCTGAATTTTGAGTTGTTTGGGGAATACATGAAAATTTCCGATGATGAGATGATGATTTCATTAAAATCTCATCAAACTGAAATGGAAATCGTGACAGCAGCGAGCAACTGTCACGAAATTTTCCTCAAACACGCATTAACAATTGCTCATAAAATGGAAGAGTTCCAGGAGAAAGATAGCGGCTGGACTCTTATCAAAATATGTCGGCTTGAGCTTAATCTCAATAAATATGTGCCACTAAACGCCGGGAGTTTCATCGATTTACCCGCCAAGCTCAAAGTGACGAAAGCAATTGTTAATGTTAAAAACTCCGATGACTATTGTTTCAAATGGGCGCTAATATCTGCATTTAAAAGTGTGGAGCATGTCGATAGATGCTCTAGCTACAACATCGAAAGCATAGAAAGCGATACCATTGAGGTAGGGGAAGGAAAAATCCTGCAATCTGAAAATTAATAGAGGAATCAGCATAAATGTATTCGGCTATGATGCAGAGGAAGGTGGATGACTATACGAGGCAATAACCAAAGAGGCAACGCCTACAAGGAAACAGCTTCAGAGGAAATAACTACAGAGGAAACCATGAAAGAAATAATAACGGAAATCAAGGAAATAGCAATAGCAGAAATA
>JBAMBQ010001162.1:0-23319 GCA_037044495.1 Stegana nigrithorax | reverse complement strand
AAATGGGTTCGAGTGAATCCAAGGTAGAAAAATCGGCGGCCTATGTTATAAATAGAGTCGAATTTGTTTATCTCAAAGATTATCTTTTTAGCATATGGATCCTTCTGTTGATAATTGCAGCCGTCTTAGTAATTGATTTGATTTTAAAATTATACTGAATGCACAATAAGGCATTAAAGAAAATATATACGATGAACTAACCCATCGATATCAGCTGGATTTAAAAAAAAACAGTAAAACAACATCATATTTGTCGAGCCACTTGCCCAGGTATTTCACTTTGTTACGCTTGGGTACTAGAACGCCGTTGAATCGGGCACGATCGTTTCCTTATTGTCGGCGGAGGGCAAAGGTGATATGAACTGACTTCTCTGCGTTTGCCGAAAAGTTCCATTTCATTATCCAGTCGTGCATTAGGGTGAGCTGATTTAGCATTAAATGAGTCGCTCCTCTGGCATGAGATGATGTGGCAAGCACTGTCGTGTCATTGTCGAATGTTGCAATAGTAACTTGGTCGTGGTTAGGGCTCGGTATGTCTGAGTTTTATTCTTATAAGTGATTGACCTATTTATATAAAAGCAAGAACATCAAGAGAAAGAAAGAATAGCTGATCAAAAACAGCTGACAACCGAGCGAATATTCGTTCCTTTCAACATGTACAATAGCTTATCCTTTGCTCAGTTTTTATTAATTAATTTGAACAACATTAACGTAACGATCACGCCACTGTAATGTAATTTGCTATTGTAACCTGCTACTGTAATTTGCTATTATAATTTGCTATTGTAATTTGCTTTTGTTCTTTGGCTCTCCTTTACCTTTTAATTCTTGTAATTTCTATTTATTCTTATTAAAGTTAGTCTTTTCTCTATCAGCAAACGAAGACAAAGTGTTTCTTATTTTCCGTCGTTACGGCTCGAGTAGGTGTTATCCGAATTGATGATCAGGTAGGATGACGCTTTCCAACAGTAGAAGTACTCTTCGAAGAAGAATTCTCTCGAAAATTTTCGAAAGCATTGGTTATAGACTGATGGGACCATATGATGACATTTCATTTTCATCTTTACCAGGTTTCAGAATAAAAATGATTTCAGCACACTGGTTGGGGAAGTGGCCAATCACAAACCAGACGTTGAAGATGTTGACTTACATGTGTAAGCAGTTTTCAGGGAGGGCCTTGTCTGTTGTACTGTCGATACCGTCGTATTCTGCTGATTTTCTTGTGGCCAGAGTTTTGATTTCGCTTACTAACTCATTCTATGCTGACCCGTGATATCGGCACGCTAGGAAGGCATTATGTTCTTAATCCGCGATCTATTGTTGATTCTTGGATGCTGCTGCAAAGTGAGAGCGGTGTGAACTGATGTTGCAAGTGATCGGCGAATGCGTCAGCTTTTCCCTGGTTGTTGTGACACTAGTCTCCGTCCGTCCTTTTTCTCGTTGACTAGTTTGTGAATTTCGCTTGAATTTAACGAAGGTTCTTTGGGGTAACCGTTGAGATTTGAGAATTTGCAGCATCTGACGTTTCATGGATTTTTCTGTTTAGCCATTCTATTGTGTCATCTACATCTTGCTCGCAATGCATTTCTACGTTAGGATCAATTTGTCCATCTAACCAGGAGCGGAAAACGGTTAAGTCTGACTTTTTGGTGAGCAGATTTCGCCTTATAGGTTTGAGGTCAATTGGGACGTTAACTTCTATGAGGAGTGCAGAATGATCTGAAAAGAGTTCGTGGAAGAGTATAAATGTGTCGACTTGTCTCCCAAAAGGAAGAAGAATACATCTTGCCATCATTCAAAAATACATCAAACTGCCCTTAATTGCAATAGATGAGGACGAAAACCCTATGACTCCTAATTTCATTGGCAATGCAGATAGTGCACAGGTGCTTTCTACACCCTTGACTGAGCCACTTGTAGTTGATAGTGTCGTTCTGCCAAGTTCTGTTCCTTCATATAGCGGTGATAATATTAAACCAAATTTTGTCAATTTAAATAGCGTTCCCCCTGAACCTAAACAGTTAGTTGTGATCCCCCCAAATAGAGCTGTCTTTATATCTAGGCTAGCTGCTGACACTACAGAAATTGATGTAAATCATTACATTACTTTTAAAGTTCCGTTGATAATCGATATTATTATAAAGAAATTCAAATTTGCTCGCAAAAGGGCGATATCATTTTTTAAAATTTTTGTTTCTGTTATGATCAAAAATTGCTTAAACCATACTTTTAGCCAAGTAATTGTATTGTTCATAAATACAACTACAAAGATCGGAAAACGGCACCATTGGCTTATAATGTTGCTAATAAAGTAGTTTCAAAGCAAATAAACGAAAAAAAATACGGCAAAACAAAGCAAGTAAATTTTTCTCTGCCGTCTACCCTGTTTCTTGTTTTTCAAAATGTTAAATGTGCATATTTCATGTCCTGACAACATTCAATTTCTCTTCCTTCCTTTCTTCATAGCACTGACTATTTAGTAGTCATGGGAGATTTTAATCTCCCTCTAGTGTCATGGTCACCTTTTGATCCATCGAAGGGTCTTGTACCTGCAGCTTCGTGTTCATTTATTGAAAACTAAAATCAAAAATTAAACGAGTCCCGAAATCCTTTTATAATATCATTAATTCTAAACGTAAGTGAAATACTTCTGCATCAATAATGAAGCTCAATAAAGTTGAAGGTTTAAATAATTCCGAAATTTCAAACCTTTTTGCTAATTTTTTTCAAAGCAACTAAAATTTTAGCTCGCGAAACTTTATACCCAGTTTAAGTGCAGATAATTCTTATACTATTAATAGCCCGGTTAAGTTCTATCAAACCATCGTTTTCTGCTGGCACTGATAATATTCCAAGTTGTGTATTAAGGTACTGTGCAGACACATAAGTTTCTCCCTTATATAAGTATTTAAGCTCTCGCTTGAGACTTCATCGGTCCCGTCAGTGTGAAAGGAATCTTTCATTTTTCCACTCTATAAAAAAGGGAGTAAAACCGATATATCTAATTATCGAGGTATTGCTAAACTATGCGCAATACCAAAACTCCTGGAACACTTAATTACTGATTTACTTCAGCATTATTTTGTTCATAATTTAAGTACCTCTCAAGATGGCATTTCAAAAAAACGGTCCACTGTAACAAATCTCTTAGAGTTTACATTTTTTGTTTATTGTGGTCGATAAACGGGTCTTATCTACACTGACTTTAGTAAAGCTCTTGATAGTGTTTGCCATTCATAACTTTTAGAAAAACTTGACAAGTTTGGCATTTCCCCTCTATAACCTAAAAAGTTAAAAACTTTCTAATAATATTTTTGTCTACTCTAGTTTCTCTCAAAGTAGCCACTTAGGTCTTTTGCTTTTTAACATTTTTATAAATGTCCATTAGTTATTAAGCACTCTCATGTGCTTACGTTCGCTGATGATGTAAAACTATGTTTTTCTTTTGATTTTCTTCATCATCAGAGTCTTCTTCAAGAAGGTCCCGATCTGCTTTCCAAATAGTGTAATGAAAATTTTTTTTACCTAAATTGTGAAAAATGTCTTTTAATACGAGTATTAGCGAACCTTTGTTATATACCTACTCTTGAAATAGTTCTTCTTTAACACGTGTTCACGAATTCAATGTCTTAGGAGTTTTGAGAACCCCAAACGTTTCACATTCTCATGACTACTAATACAACTAGAGGTGTTCTTGGCTTTATTAAGAGATGGTATAAAGAATTTAATAATTCTAACACCACCGTTAAATTTAAGAATATGCTTCATGTATTATTGGGAATCCGCAACTTACAACATATTCTGACCTTATTGAATTTGTCTAAAAACTATTTTTGCTTTTTGTCTTGAGCGGACTTAACTGGAATTCCGTAATTCGTCTCCCTTCATACCTTGCCGCCATAAATTGATTAATCATCCTACCTTAGCTGGTCGAAGATCCGTGTTGGGTATTCTTTTTCTTCATAACCTGATAAACGGAATTGTCAATTCGCATTATTTTCTCGGGAAAAAATTTTAACATGGTTTCGCGTTCAACGATATATTATTTGACCATTCGACTAAACACTGCACCTTTCTTACTGCATGATCCCTTTTATGCTATGTGTTTAGCTTATAACTCTATCATTCATTTTCTTACGTTGCCTTTTCTTCCTCTTTAGAATCTTTTCTTACTCGTAGATTTAATGAAATTAGATAGAATTAGATACTTATTTGAATTTTTACTTTATATAGTTGAAAAAATTTTAATTTAGTTGTTTAGCTTATTAATTAGTTTTTGTAATTTGTATGTATTGGGTGTATAACCTAATTCGTGCGGATTTGGACTTTTATTTAAGAAAAACATGTACAATAGTATTATTAAAGGTATTGCCCTCCGTTAGCTTTGACTTTTCCTCATATTTCAAGCAGCATACGGACTCCGTGTAGAAAAAATTCATCATCTTTTGAGGTGGTCCAAGAATCGACCCGATTTTTGGCCTTGGCAAGTTTGATGAAGTGCTACTCGGTAAAACCATGAATCATCGACTGGAACAAGTGCTCGTTGTAAAGAGTAATGTATGGTGAATAAAGCGGGTGGGGTAGAACATTCCATTGAACCACCTCCAAAGTTTCCTTGACAACTTTTGTAATATATAGCCACAAATAGGGGTGCTGACAAGTCACATTTTCATGTCTTTTAGCGTTTATTCTTCAATACTTGGGCTAAATTGCATAAATTGTTGTTGCTAACGTTCCCCAGTGATGGTTTTGATAGGCTGGAACAGCTCCTAAGCGATCACTCCAAGCTGATCCAAATTAGTGGCCTGCGTCCGGGTACTTTGTCACTGGTTCCAAAATTGACACTTTTGAAATACCGAAACCAGTTCTCACATGTTTTTATTGGTGGTGCATGTTCCTCATATGATTCACACAGATATCATTGTCCACCAGCTGCACTTTTCTTCGAATAAAAACACAAAATCGAGCGATTCCCGCAAATTGCGTTTTTTTGGCACAAACGATGGCATATTTAGATCACAAAAAAACAAATGCATAACAAATGACACTGCATAACCGCCTAACCCAATTAAGCTTAAGTACATAAGAATATATGTAAGCAGCAACGCTGCATAAGTTCAATAAATCATTAATAAAAGACAACTCGAACAACACGGTGTTTTTGATAATACAAAACGGAACTTAACATAACATGGCGATCCTGCCAGGAGCTGACTTGTGGGTGACTTGTGCGTGAAAAAAAATACAATATTAAATAAATCATTCAAAAATATGCAAAAAAATATTTAAAAAAAAAAAACCTTAAAACTATCAAAGTAATTAATGAATAATAATAATAACGAGACCCGATTAATTCAACTATAACAATGACTTTGAATTATTAATAAAGAGATCTACCGGCAGTGCACAAAATAAATGATTAGTTCAACACTTCAGTTAGTTCAGTACTTCGAAAAAAATAATAAAAAATATTAAATAAAATATAAAACATCAGCAAGAACAAAAACAATATACAGACACATGTGATAACACCAAAAGTTAAAAAAAAAAAAACAAAAAAAGGATCAACAAACGAAAAAATTACAATAAATTTAACAAGCATCCATTTGATGCTCATCAACAGCGCTAAGAGCCAGTAGTGCTGCATCGAAGGACGTGGCGACGAAAATAAAAATCCGCCCCAACGCAGATGCCCATCAACAGACGACAATTGCTTCAGCTATACCTACACGCAACAAAAGTGCAACGACAATGTGCGTAAACCTCCAATTGAATAATAAAAATATTTTCTATTAAACTGAAAAAAAAGAAATTATAAGAGCAATGTGAAACGCTACATTACAATTATCCATTGTATAATTAACTATTATGAGTTAAAAGAAAAAAAAAAAACCAAAAAGAAATTTATAGACTCAAAACTAAAAATTATATTTAGCAAAACACAAATTGTATTGAATTTGTAGCAATATTTTTGACTGTATCTCTCACTGCATACCATATACATATAATTTTTTAGTACGATATTTGTTGGCAAAACAAAACCAAAAAATTAACACAGACAGTTAGAAACAAAAGACACTAACAGCATGTAATCGTGTAAACTTAGACGTTAGTAATAATATTGTTAAATTGATTTCTTGCAATGGAAACGCTTGCATGTAGACGGAAAGTCCTTAAAACACCCATATTAAATTACAGATAAATTCAATCGAAAAAAAAGCTAATTTTTCTTTTAACACTCGTCAATATTCTGTCCGAAATAGCTCATTCTATTTTTTTGGTAGATTACCACTAGCTTCACGGGTTGGTTGTCTATAATATTGCAAATTTTTTTTTGTTGCTAGCTTCGTAAAACTCCTTGATCAGTTGCCGATAATATTGATATAATATTGTATTAAATATAATGTATAATATTGCCTTTCGTGATAATTATATTAATTCAATTACCTGAATGGAATGGAATGGCAACAGATATTAACGAAAGTAAAACTACTAAGAGCAGATTTCGATAGAGCATATAAATGCATAAACGTTGACAGGCAAATAACAACGCCAACACTCAGAGGCCATTTAGATACACTATTCAGCCGCCTAGAATCAATAAGAGCAATATTAAACGTACATTACGATCGACTAACAACCAGCCACAAGGCAGCAGCCGACAGTTATTTTCAAGACACCAGAGGAAAACTGGTAAGACTATTGGAAAAAAAGGACATCGAAATAGAATTAACAACATGCCTTCATACGCGGGTTATAAACCCAACAGAAACGTTGACACTTGGTGAAGATTCAACAACAACATCAAAAAACATTGACACAAATAATTCAACAATAGAAAATATGGACCAAGCCGAGACCAATTTTCTCAAATTAGCGTCCCAGCTCTTACCAGAGTTCGATGGCAAACCAGAAAATTTGCGCAGTTTTCTGAATGCTATAAACTTGGTAAAAAGAGTTATGGGAACACATGAGACAATAGCGGTCAGCCTGATTATAACAAAGTTGAAAGGCACGGCAGTAAATCTAATAGATAATGAATCCACTGTAGACGAAATAGTGTCAAAACTAAAGGCGACAGTCAAAGGCGAATCAGTTGAAGTGTTAACTGCAAAGATGCAAAATATTAGACAGAACAGCAAATCAGCAAATGCTTACACTAAAGAGATACATGATTTATCAAAGGCTCTAGAAAACGCCTATATTACAGATGGACTACCGGTAGAACTGGCAAACCAGTACTCTACGCGAGTAGCGATAAAAGCAATGACCAAAAATTGCTCAATAAGTAAAGTAAAAATAATAATGGAGGCAGGCACATTCACCAATATGAACGATGCCATCGCAAAATTTGTAAGCAGTTGCACGGAAGCAACAGGACAACAAAACACAATACTGCATCTAAACAAAAGAGGACAAAATAATTACCGAGGTCAGTCACGCGGCCGAGGATATTATAATGCTAGAGGTCGTGGACGCGGACGCGGTTATTATAATAACAACAATAACAGAGGTGGAAACACAAACCATCAAAACCGCGGTAACCACAACAATGGCAGAAACGTACGCGCTATACAAGACAGCGCGGAAAACAATCAAACCCCCAGGACTCAGTAAAGCAAATTGAAAATAAAAACAGTAAAATCTATAATATAAACTTAAATTTATCAACATATGTCAAAACTAGATCAGCACTTAACAACGGGATATCAACATTTCTAGTTGATACAGGTGCGGATATCTCTATAATTAAAAGCGGACAAGTAATAAAAACTACAGTAAACACTTCAGAAATTACAAGCCTTCACGGCATAGGAAAAGGGTTAACGAAAACCATAGGAAAAGTCGTAACCGATTTAAAACTTGAAAATCTCCTAGTAAAACATGAATTTCATGTAGTTAGTGACGATTTTCCTATTCCTTCAGACGGAATACTCGGACTTGATTTTGTGAAAAAATACAATTGTATATTAGATTACCACAAAGATCAAGACTGGTTAGTTCTAAGACCAGACGACTACTATGAAGATATTGCAATACCAATGCAAAATTCACCATGCATTAACGCAATAACGATCCCGGCAAGATCTGAAGTAATCAGACAAATAAAAGTAATTAGCCCGGAAACCGAGGTGCTCATTCCAAATCAAATAATACAAAATGGAATATTTGTCGCTAACACAATAGCGAATAGCACCAATACGCTCGTTAGAATTGTAAACACTACAAATTCGGACGCATATATACAAAACCCACAGTTAAAAACTGAAAGCCTAAATGGCTATGAAGCTATCAGTATAAATAGCACAAATAATAACAGCCTTAAGCTGCAAAAACTGTCCGAAAAATTTCCTGACTTCATTAAGCCAGAATTATTAAAACTATGTACGGAATATATCGATGTATTCGCTTTAGAAACCGATAAAATATCAGTTAATAATTTCTATAAACAAAAGTTACGTCTAAAAAATGACGAACCAACGTACATAAAGAATTATAGAATACCACACACACACAAAGAGGAAATAAAAAGACAGGTCGATAAATTGCAAAAAGATGGTATAGTGGAACCATCAGCTTCTGAGTACAACAGCCCCATACTGTTAGTACCAAAAAAATCACTGCCAGGTAGCAGCCAAAAAAGGTGGAGATTAGTAGTAGACTATAGAAGCATAAACAAAAAACTCATTGCAGATAAATTTCCGTTGCCAAGAATAGATGACATTCTTGATCAACTAGGCAGAGCCAAATATTTCTCTTGCCTTGACTTAACGTCAGGTTTTCACCAAATAGAATTAGAGGAAAACTCAAGAGACTTAACGTCTTTTTCAACAGACAAAGGTTCATTTCGTTTTAAACGTCTACCATATGGTCTAAAAATCGCACCGAATTCATTCCAAAGAATGATGACAATAGCTTTCGCTGGATTATCCCCAACGCAAGCATTTCTCTATATGGACGATTTAGTTGTACTGGGCCGCTCCGAGAGACATATGTTAAAAAATTTAACAGATGTGTTTCAAACGTGCCGAAAGTACAATCTAAAATTACACCCAGACAAGTGCACATTTTTCAGCCACGAAGTGACATATTTAGGACATAAATGTACCAATAAAGGCATTCTTCCAGACGATAGCAAATTTAAAATAATTCTAGACTATCCACAACCCAAAAATGCCGATGAAACAAAGAGATTCGTTGCATTCTGTAACTATTACAGACGTTTCGTTCCCAATTTTGCGGAACACTCCAGGGTACTCACAAAACTCTGCAAGAAAAATGCAACATTTGAGTGGACCAATGAATGCGAAAACGCATTCCAATATTTAAAACAGGCACTTCTAAGCCCTAATATACTGCAATACCCAGACTTCTCAAAACAATTTTGTATCACCACTGATGCTAGTAAATACGCATGTGGTGCTGTACTTAGCCAAGAGTACGACGGAATACAACTCCCTATAGCATATGCCTCACGGTCATTCACAAAAGGTGAGAGCAATAAATCTACTATAGAACAAGAATTAGCAGCCATCCATTGGGCCATAACTCACTTCAGGCCATATATATTCGGCACTAAATTCTTAGTAAAAAGTGACCACCGACCACTGTCTTACCTCTTCGCTATGAAAAACCCATCGTCAAAATTAACACGAATGAGGTTGGATCTAGAAGAATATGATTTTACTGTTGAGTACCTGAGGGGCAAAGAAAATTACGCAGCAGACGCATTATCACGCATAGATTTCGCAGATATAAAAAATATATCGCTGTGTAATAGTAGTATTTTCAAGGTAACGACTAGACAACAGGCAAAAAACTTAAACGAAAAAGAGCCTGAAAACACGCACGAGATGCGATGTTCTAAAATTAACGTATATGAAGCGTTCAGTTGCAAATTAAGAAAAAACAGCGCCAAGCTAGCAATTAATGGCGACTGTATAAAAATATTTAAAAATAAAAAGGTAATTACCAAAAATATATGCAACATTATCATTAATGGAGAAATTGATTTGGATCAATTGTTCCAACTGCTTGAAAAATTAGCAGGTGAAAATGGATTGCACAAGCTGCAGCAGTCACTAGATGACAAAATATTTGAAAAGACCATGGTCTCAGAATACAAAGAAAAAGGAAATAAAACTCTCGAGAAACTAATAATAGCACTGACGCCAAAAATAACAAAAATTGTTACCAACGAAGACAAATTAAAAATTTTACAGAAGTACCACGATGACCCAATCTGGGGTGGCCACCCAGGGATCACGCGGACTCTAAATAAAATTAGAAAATACTACTCTTGGAAAAACATGACAAAAGACGTGACAGGATATGTAAAAACATGTGACAAATGCCAAAGGAACAAGTCACAAAAACAGAACAAAGAAAAGATGATCACCACAGACACACCAGCAGGTGCTTTCGATGTAGTATTAATAGATACTATTGGACCATTACCAATTACAGAAAATAGCAACACCTATGCAGTCACCATCATATGTGACTTGACAAAGTATCTAGTATCAATACCAATCGCTAACAAGAATGCATTAACGGTAGCAAAAGCGATTGTGGATAATTTCATACTCGTGTATGGCCCCATGAAAAAGGTAATTACTGATATGGGCACCGAGTACAAAAATCAAATAATGGACGAAATAGCGAAATTACTGAAAATAGAGAATGTAACTTCCACTGCGTATCACCATCAAACGCTGGGAACGGTTGAAAGAAATCATAGAACATTAAACGAGTAGGAGATTTAGTCTTAATACAGAATGTAGGACCATAAATTAGATAGTATATATAGGGGCCCCTTCTCAGTTATAAGCATAGATGATAGAAACAATATAAAACTCAATTTAAATAAGGACAATAAACAAACAAACAAATACCATTTAGCAATTAAAAAAAACAAAAAATTTATTAATCAGAAAATTACAATGTCAAAACAGATTGAATCAATTATTAAAGAAAAAAATTTTAAATAATAACAATATTAAAAAAAAAAATTTTGTACAAATTTTAATTCAATCTCCAAAAAAGGGAGGTGTAGTATGTATGTCAAAAAAGTACATTAGCACATATGCCAACAGAGTACATTGGCATACATATTATTATATGTGTAATAAGCGGTCATCGCACTTAGCGATCGTTGTACTCAGCCTTCTGCTGAAACAGCAGTGTCATATGTCCGCTATGCATTTGTTCATGCATAACATATGACACTGCATAATCGCCTAACCCAATTAAGCTTAAATACATAAGAATACTCGTATATGTAAACGAGGCTCGCGTCGTTAGCTTAGCAGCAACGCTGCATAAGTTCAATAAATCATTAATAAAAGTAAACTTGAACCACACGGTGTTTTTGATAATACAAAACGGAACTTAACATAACAACACCATCTCCCAGCAAACCGCACGAATTAAGTTATATTCCCAATATATTTATCAGTAGGAACAGCATTTGTTGTCCATTATCGGGCGTAGCTGTGGAACAGACACTGGTCTGGTTTCGTAAGACCTCTTGTTTAGTAGTGCGCTACCACAATGTCTGCGAAAAAAAAAAATTTATCGGATATAATGGTAACGGAACTTAGCAGCGTACAACGGATACGAGTATTGGAACATGAAATGTGCTAAGTATGCTTGACACTGGTGAAATGCTAGAGATAGCTGATGAAATGCTTAAATACAAAATAAGTGTGCTCGCAGTGCAAGAAATAAGGTGGAAGATCCAAGGACAAATAGATAAAAAAGGCTTTTCCTTTTATTGCAGTGGACCAAATGTTACAGATCGCAGTGGAACTGGCTTTTTTGTAAGCAGAGAAGTTCGAAAAACTGTCTTTGAACCAATAAATGACCGCATTTGCAAACTAAGATTGAAGGACAAATTTAACAACATTACCCTTATTTTAGCTTACGCACTGACAGAAGACGGAGATGAATTTGATAAAGATGAATTTTATGACTTAATGATAGGGACATGTCAAACAGCAAATAAATATGACAGTTTAATTATCCTAGGCGATTTCAACACAAAACTAGGTAAGGAGCCATTTGTATCAAGCGTGGCAGGAAAACATTCACTGCATAGAAAAACCGCTAACGGTATTAGACTGACGCAACTTGCATTAGACTGTAAATTCAGAATCGCATCAATCTTTTTTGAACATAAAAATATTCACAAAGATACATGAAATGTCCCCGGAAATAGGGGCGCGAACCAAATTGACCACATTATGATCGATGCCAGACATCTATCCTGCATCAGAGATGTAAGAAGCTACCGTGGTGCCAACTGTGACTCTAGCCACTACTTGGTCTATAATAATTACATTCAATCATTAATATAAGTTGTTGTAATTTTGAATGTAATGCATGAGCTCGCTAATGTAATAAAATTTCGTAAACATTTATATTTTGTTTTTGTTTGCTCTTATGGGTTCTATGGCTGATCAGGTCCTTTTTTGTCTGCACATTAATTTTATAATTATATTTTTTTTTTTTGTGTGCTTTAATATTTTTGTTAAATGAAGATATATTATTAACAAAATAGTGTTAACCTATTTTTATGAACCTTTTGTTCCTTTCCTTTATTGTTTTTTATCTTTATGTTGTCATTATCTTCAATATCTACTATTTCGTAAGGTCCTAGGTAGTTTTCATCGAGCTTGTGACCTGTTTCATTTTTTAGTAACACCTTATCTCCTATGTTTATTTTAAAATCTAATGTTGTCCTATCATAATATTTCTTATTCCTACGTTTATATATATATATATATATATATATATAGGTTCTATTCTATCTATACTATTGAAGTGTATTGGTAAATTTGATGCTTTACCAAACACTAAATAGTATGGACAATAGTTGTGTGCCATAGACGGAGTTGTGTTGAAAAAATAAACAAAATATTGTAACCGTACGTCCCAATCAGGTTTATCGACTGATATGTATTAGCGTATATATTCATTCAGGGTTCTGTGACTTCGTTCAACAGTTCCCAATGTTTGATGGTGGTATGCAGTAGACGTTATATTGTCTAATTTTAAATGTTTGCACAAGTCATTTATTATGGAATTTATATATTCCGTTCTCATGTCCGTAATGAACGTCCTTATTGGACCGTACACGAGAACATAAAATCAAATATAGCTTTTGCGACTGTGTCTACAGTGAAATCATACTCTTCGAGATCTAGTCACATTCTAGTTAATTTTGAATTAGGGTTGATCAAAGAAAATAAATATGTAAGGGGTCTATAATCTGCTTTTACAGTGAAGTGTACGCCATATATGTATGGTCGAAAATAAGTAATTGCCAAAAGAATTGCTGCTAGTTCTTGTTCTGTTGTACTTTTACTGCTTTCTCCTTTTGTGAATGAACGAGAAGCACACGCAACTGCTAATTGCTTTTCCCCACCAGTCTGGGTTAGGACTGCTCCGTATGCATGCTTACTTACATCTGTAATATGCAAAATTCTTTGCTAAAATCTGGATACTGTAGTAAGGTTAGCTTAATTAAAGCTTTTTTCAGGTTTTCAAATGCGTTTTGACATTCTTTAGTCCATTAGGGTTTTACTTTTTTTTTACATAATTTTGTTATGTGACGTGAATAGTTCGCGAAGTTTTTGATAAAACGTCGGTAATAATTGCAGAATGCAATGAATCTACTAGCGCTATCTGCGTCAGTAGGGACTGGGTACTTCTCAATGACATCATATTTTTTGTCATCAGGTAAAATACCTCGGTCAGTACACTTATGACCTAGAAAAGTCACTTCATGTATGAAGAAAGAGCATTTGTCTGGGTGTAGTTTGAGTTTGTGCTTCCTACATACAAGGTGAGTTCGAAAGTAAACAGGACTTTTTGAATCTAGCGCCCTCTAGTGGCGCCATCTATATGTCAACTGGTGCGTTAGAATCTGCTATCGTTTATCGACTTCCAGTAAAAATTTCATGACATTTCATCTATTGGAAGTGAGGTTATTGCGTTTTAAGTGTCAGTATGTTTTTGTCATCGGTGCGAAAATGAGCTTCGAACAAAGAGCCAACATAAAATTTTGTTTTAAAATTGGTAAAACTTTTACCGAAACGTTTCAATTGATGAAACAAGTTTATGGCGATGATTGCCTATCCCGTAGCAGAGTGCACGAGTGGTTTCAACGTTTTCAAAGTGGTCGTGAGGACATAAATGACGATGAACATGTGGGCCAACCAAAATCCGTGATCACCGAAAATTCCATCGAAACTGTGCGTGAATTCATAAAAAATCAGCCGAAATCATCATTGAAATTCATGGAAATAGAATTGAACATCTCCAAAACATCGATTTATCGCATTTTGACCGAACATTTGGGCTTACAAAAGGTGTGTGCACGGTTTGTTCCGCACAAATTGACTGACGTCCAAAAATTGCTCAGAATTCAACATTCGAAGGACATCATTAAAGAGGCAAAAAAAGACCCGGACTTCCTTTACAAGATTGTGACTGGAGACGAAACGTGGTGTTTTCAATATGATCCCGAAACGAAACGCCAGAGTGCTGAATGGAAGGCGCCGGACGAGCCGAAACCCAAAAAATCGCGCCTGGAGAAGTCAAAAGTGAAGACAATGCTGATTTGTTTTTATGATTCCAAGGGTATTGTCCACAAAGAATTTGTTCCACCCGGCCAAAACGTTAATGCGGTATTCTACCTTGGAGTTTTGAAGCGTTTGGTGCGCCGTATTCGACGTGTTCGGCCCGAATATCGCGAAGATGGAAGTTGGCGTTTGTTGCACGATAATGCGCCGTCTCATCGATCGACGCTTGTGTCCGACTATTTGACCAAAAATCACATTTTAACCATCAACCACTCCCCGTATTCACCTGATATGGCACCGTGCGACTTCTACCTTTTCGGAAAAATGCATTTGCCGATGAAAGGAAAGCGTTATGCAGACGTAGAGGCCATTCAAAAGGCTTGCACCGGCATACTGGCGGCCATACCGGGCAACGAGCTAAAACACTCGTTCGACATGCTTTTGGACCGTGCAAAACGCTGTATTAAAGCAGAAGGAGACTATTTTGAATAAAATAAATTGATTTTGCCGAAAAAACTATTTATTCTGTCTTTTTTTTAAAAGTCCTGTTTACTTTGGAACTTTCCTTGTACATCAAAAACACTAGAAAGATTTTTGATCATGTGATTTTCAGAACAACCGATGACTATTAGGTCATCCATATACAAGAATGCTTGTGAAGGTTCTAGACCAGAAAATGCGATTGTCATCATCATAAGAGCCATTGCACGTTGAAAAAGACGTTATATTTCTAGAGTTTTCATCAAGTTCTATTTGCTGAAAACCTGACATTAAGTCAAGGCATGAGAAGTACATAGCTTGGCCTAGCTGGTCGAGAATATCATCAATTCTTGGTAGTGGAAATTTATCGGATAAGAGTTTTTTTTATTAACTTGTCTGTTATCTATTACTAAACGCCATTTCATTTTATCTGATCCGGGCAATTCTTTCTTAGGGACTAGTAGTAATGAGCTATTGTATTCTGTTACTGAAGGTTATACTATTTTATCTTTGATTAGTCTATTGACTTGCTTGACTATCTCGTCTTTATGACTATGAGGTGTCCTGTAATTTTTAATATATAGGGTGATTTTTTAAAAGCTATAGGATAGTTTTTCAAAAAAAAACACATAAAATTCAGCAAAATGCATGAAATCTTTATTTGAAGCGATAGTACGGTCCATATAATTTAATGTTTGAAGATTATTTCATGCAAATGTTGACCTTGACTGCGCCTCAAATGGTCCATCCGCTTAGTCCAATTTTGGCATACTCTTTCCAACATTTTGGCCGGTATCTCACGAATAAATGCTTCAATGTTGTCTTCCAATGCGTCAATTGAAGCGGGCTTATCTGTATAGACATGAGCTTTAACATAGCCCCACAAAAAATAGTCTAAAGGCGTTAAATCGCACGATCTAGGCGGCCAATTGACCGGTCCCGAACGTGAAATAAAATGTTCACCGAACTCGCCTCTCAATAAGTCCATTGTTGCACGTGCTGTGTGGCATGTGGCACCGTCTTATTGAAATCACATGTCATGCAAGCCAAGCTCTTGCGTTTTGGGCAAAAAGTTGGATATCATCTCACGGTAGCGCTCACCATTCACAGTTACGTTACGATTCGCATCATCTTTGAAGAAGTACGGTCTAATGATGCCACCAGCCCATAAACCGCACCACTACTTCTGGCTGATATTCCCTCCAAAATCGACAATTCTGCTTGTTTACGTACCCATTGAGCCAAAAATGAGCTTCGTCGCTGAACATAACACAACACAGCGCGCGATGAACTTTCTTAACAGAGCACGCATTTTGATAATAAAATTCAATAATTTGCAAGCGTTGTTCGATTGTAAGACGATTCATGGTTAAATTATAGACCAAATTGAAGATGTTTGACAGTGAAAAAAAACACGAAACGTGCGTCAGCTATATTTATATATATATATTTATCGATAACTTTATTGGAGTTAGTTTTATCAAAATACGAATGAATGTTGAGTTCGTTTTGGAAATTGTATTTCCTATGAAAACTCCGTTTTCAACTTCTTGATTCGGGATGAGAACTTGTTCATCGGTAAAAGATATCGTTACTTGACGGATATCTTTTGAACGTGCAGGTAGTTTGGTAACATTGTTATCACTAGTGTGAGTTATCGGAATATTTACTGGTTATTTTAAATTACGTAGTCGAAGTATTAATTCGTCACTATTGGGTATAAAATCCAACTGGCAATTGAATAGTTTAATGAAGTCTATGCCTATGATGTCGTCACCAGATATTTGGAAGTTTCCTTAAACAATGTGGAAATTATGTGAAATTATGTATTTACCTGTGATGAGTTTTACAAAGCTAACCTTTGAATTGATTGAACCATTGCAAGTTTCGGTTATCTGTGTTTTTATATTCTGATCAACGTTCTGAAATGTGTCAGAAGTTTGTTTTAGTATTGAAATATCTGCACCAGTATCTATTAAAAAAGTAAGCTGTGTACCTGTGTTTTCATTTTTAATTTTTACAAATAAGTTTTGATTGATTGCATAGATTTTGGTATTTATTGGGTTATAGCTCTTAAGGGGACTAATTGGTTTTCCGAGTTGCTTTGAGCTTTGGCTATTACCTCGGTTGGAGTTATTCCTTCCTCGGTTGTTACCGCGGAAATTTCCTTTAAAATTTTCTTTATTACTCTGTTGGTAACGGTTATTGTTATAATACCATGGCTGTTTCCTCTGCCTCGATAATTATTTCTATTATTGTTACCTCTGTAATTATTTTTATTGCGTTGATATAATATCGCGCTGGTACTTCCAGTCATTTCCGTGCTACAGTGTATGTACGAGTATTTACCCATAACATCGTTGAATGTACTGAAGTTCTTTGTGCTCGCAAAGAAATTGTCAAAAGAAAAAACGATGCTCACAAATCGAAGCTATAAAGGAACGTGCCAAAATAGTCAAAAATATAATGAACTGCGAAGGATCTCTAAAACATTCTGCAGATCAAAGAAAAGAGAAATATTATAAGAAAACATTGCCAAGATTGAAGTTTACAGGCAGAGAAAAAACTGCAGGAACTTCTTCCGAAAAGGAAAAGTAAGCCAAAAAACATTTCAGCCAAAACTCACAGCTTGCAAAGATAAAATTAGAAAAATATTAGAAAACTGAAGAACTAAACTGATGGCAACATTATTATGAGGAATAACTAAACCCTGATGCGAAGAATACTGCACTTTAATCTGAAAAAGTCGCTCAACCAGAATCTCACCCTATTACGCGGGAAGAAGACGACCAGGCAATAAAGAAACTAATAAATGATTCTGCGCCCGGAAAGAAACATTCCGCCAGAACTATTCAAAACTGGCGGTGAACCGCTCACCAATCTTCTGCTCAAAATGTTCAACACCATATGGGCGAAAGAGTAAATGCCTGGCGAACAATATAATATGTCCGATATATAAAAAAGGCGATAAGGTCAATATTTTTACAAGATGTTGAATATAACAGGTCATTAAAGGTCCATAGAATAATTGAGCAAAAAAACAAAATTTTGACAAAACTCAATTTTATTATTCAACATAGTTGTCTTTGAGGGCGATACAACAAGTATAGCTATTTTCCATCTTGTCGATACCAATTTTGTAATACGATTTATCTTTTGCCTCAAAATAGGCGTCAGTTTCAGCGATAACATCTTCTTTCGAACGAAATTTCTTGCCGGTGAGCATTTTTTTAAGGTCTGCGAAGAATCAGTAGTCGCTGGGAGCCAAATATTGCGAATACGGTCGATGTGGGAGCAATTCGAAGGTCAATTCATGTAGTTTTACCATTGTTCTATTTGACTTGTGCCACAATTGAGCAAACGCTGCACCCTTTTTGCACACAGCATATTCATCTCGTATTTTCAGTTAATATACGATGTATAGCACTTTTTGAAATGCCTATAAATTCACCTAGCTCATGCACCCTCAGCGAGCGATCATCTAATACCATTTTGTGGATTTTCTTTTCGTTTCTGGTGTTACCACCTCACTTGGACGTCCACTGCGTTCTGCATCATCGGCGTCTCTAAGACCTCGATTAATGTCAGACAACCACTGTTTTATTGTTTTTTCCGATTTTCTGGTTTTCAAGCCATATCTTTGCTTGAACGGTATTTTTTTTCCATCAAGAAGCTGTGTAAAATTAAAACACGAAATTGTTTCTGATCCATTGTTTTGAAAATCACAAAAGTAGTATCACTCTTAGCACAATAACTCACATATTATCGTGATGCGCTTTTTCGCTGTATCTGGTTGCGGTCTTGTGTAGCTTGTGCTCTTACAATATTTGAATTTTTTTTAGTGTACTGGTGCTTTTAATAGTATAATTAATTAACTGTTAATGAAAACAAAAAAAAATTTTTTTTTATCATACAATTGTGTTCTTAGCTGATGAATGCTGCTTTAGTTAATAAATGCTTGCTAAAACTTGTATTTTTCTAAATTTACTCAGCGCTTTCTGTTGTATTGTTTGTTCTTATATGCTAGCTGTGATAAGGTGTTTTCAAGTCGCCCTACATCGTAATTGTTGCTTAAGTGAGTGACCGTGATAAGGATAGGTTAGGTAGCTGCATCACAAGGTGAGTGATTCCACTTAAACCGCAGTATGTGCCCGTTGTGAGCCAGAGGTTGGAGGCCTAGCTACTTCCCAATTTGGTGAAACCATTTAGAGCCTTTAATAAAACGAACAAGGTTATTGATCACCAGTTGGTATAGGTTATCTATACTTTGAAGGAAAGGAGATCCTAGGAGACGTGTTGTTCTTCTGGCTAAAGCTGGGCACGTGCAGTAAAAGTGCTGGATTGCTTGAACTTCCTCTTTGTTTCTGCAGCTGCGACAGTAATAATTTATTGAGACTCCTAGTCTTGTTGTGTAATTCCCTATTAGACTGTGCCCAGTTCCTATCAGGGTACTCCGTTGAGACCTATCGAACCTGATTATGGTATTTGATATTCTTTGGTTTAGCCTCGGCCACGTTTGCCTAGCTATATAACAGGTAGAAGCACTATTCCACCTTTGGTTGGTGAGTTTGATTACTGTTTCCCTGGCGAGGAGTTTGCAGGTTGCGAGCGGAAAACCCAAACGCTCCATGATAACCGTGTTAAACTATTATATTTTATTTTTCTTAGAGACTTTTTTTGTGAATTTCACGGATTTATTTTACTTTCTTTTGTACTTGCAATTTTCAGCTGCAAATTTATTTTATTTTTTAACTTGTGTAATTTTATTTTCTGTTTTTATTTTTTTTTTTACACTTACGGGTCTATTTTGGTGCAGTCCCAAAAAAGTTACTAATTTGTGACTGTTACAAAACTTGTACCGAATGACATTTTCACACGAACAGTCATGAAAAGTTTAAGTGTTAAAAACAGCTCTTTTGAGTGTTGAGTGACTGTAACCTTCAAAGTGACTGACAAATGCTTCTTCTTTACTTTAAAAATATGTAAGAAAAAACGCGCAAAAGTAAGTATATAAACTTTATTTATAATTTATAGGATAATATAATATAGGATAAAAGAAAGCTGCACTACTTTGTGGCGTTCTGCAAGCAACATCCGGAGCTGCAAACCGTTATTTAAAATCTTTGGAAACAATTACCTCAAGATTTCAATGGCCTGAAGGGCTCAACATGGTCAGCAGTGAAATAGGAAGAAGTAAGTTATTAAAATATTGTTTGTGTTTCAGAGCTTATCATATTGGAAAAATGCTTTAGATTCTCGGGCATGCACTAGTTTAGCAACAGAAGGCTCAAGTTCGGCAATACGAGGTCCAACAAACTTTGTTGTGGCCTCTACTAGTGCAATGCAGAAAACGTTGGAAAAATGGCAAACTCGTTAACCGCCTTAGTCAAAGCTTTAAAGAAAATGTGTACTTAATAAGAAAGAAACTACTTTGTTTTTTTTTTTTTTTTTTAATAACACCAGTAGTATTTTTTTTATTTTTGTTTTCTGTTTGGCTTATATTTTCGTTTAAAAAAAGAAGTGCAAGTGTTTCACGTCTTCAAAATTATCATTTTCTTTGCAAAATTTCGCGCACTAAGTCAAAAACCTTACTTGTGACTGGCTTGTTACCTGTTTTTTCTTTCGGTACAAGAATAGTGACGATAGTTACAAAAAGAGCTTTTTTTTGATGGCGAAAATACATATCGGCACAAAATAGACCATTATGACTTTTTTACTGTCACTGTGGCTTCGTTGTGTCTGCACCAAAATAGACCCGTTAATATAATCTTATTCTTTGTTTTAATATAGCCTGTTGCTATGATAACTCTCGCTTTTGTCGTTTATGCTCAATGGTAGAATCGCTGATATGATTACCAAAAACATTAGTCTGCGGTGGTCTTGTCCGAATTGTCGCTCTACGGATATAAATTTTTTAAAATTTCCCGTATTGCTTTTTTTAATTCGGTTAAAAATTATAAGTCTTAAGGTTCAAAACTTGAAATTTATGAAAAATTTCTAGAAGACTACAAATGTATCGACTTGTCTCAATAACAACAAGATTTCATGTATAATGGTTCGTTATAACCGAAAGTTCGTTTAAACATATTCGTTATATGCAGAAATAAAGCTCGTACTTCTGAAAATGATTTGTTATAACCAGGTACGATATAAGCGAAAAGTATTGTATGTATACATATAAATTAAAAGATTACTGCCGAACACTTAGGTATAAGCATATCTCTGTATTGATATTTTGGAGCTAATAGGAATACATTTTTATTAAAATATGATAAATAAACCTAAATTTGTTCGTCAAATATGAAAAATGTCAACTTGAAGTTGCATAATGATTGATCGAGTGAACGTGTGATTGACAATGTGACAATTTAATATTTCATTTTATGCACAATCGACGTTGTCCACAAAGACGTTGTCGGAAGAAAAGTATTATGAGTGAGAAGTATGACATTAGGGTTGAGTTTCGTGCAAACTTTATTTTGTGCAGATGGTGTTAATGCACAGTGCTACTTTGCACCAACACTCACCATTGTTGTCTCGCTGTGTCGCACACCCTTACGTATTTTAAACTCTTTTTAATTTTTAGAGAAGCGGTGTTTTCGCTTCAAGTGCCGGGTTCGATGTAACTTCAACTTTAATCGAAATGTTGTGAAGATTTACTAACCTACAAAGAAAAATAAACAAAAAATTAGTATAAAAAGGTATTAGTTTCTCCCATCAGGTAAAATAGACAGACTACTTGCTCATAACATTGCATTTTTAATTGTGATTTATTAATTTATATGAGGTGACTATATCTTATTATATTTTTCGCATCGAAAGTTTTAAATAATAAGAAAATCAAATTCAAACAACCATTCTTCAGAACACTTTAGATTCGTTTTATTAAATAATTTTAGCGAATTGTATTGATGTGAAACATCTTTTGTCTCGTTCTGATATGTAACACATTTTCGCTTGCTGTAGTGAAAATAAATATTAGCGTAATGTAACGTAATTAGAATAATGATCCAATTAGATGTGACACAGTAATCTAAACCGAACTATCTATATACATAATTTGGCGGGCGTACTGTCATTATGTGTACAACAACAACAATCTCTCTCTTAGAGTTTTTTAATGTTTCCACCCTAATTAGCAGTAGCTAAGCAAAGCAGCGATCACAGTAACAAAAAATGAATAAGAGCGCACGCAAGCAAAAGAATGTAACCATTTCTTTTTCTCTTTTGTGTCGCAAACGTTGTGGTAGCGTACTACCAAACAAGAGGACTTACGAAACCAGACCTAGTGTCTGTTCCACAGCTACGACCTAATGATCAACAGCTGATTGATCTACGTGACATATTTTTTCTTCTAGATTAACAAAAAACACTAATTAATAAAATTAAACAAACTAAATTAAAATTAATACAACTATATATAGTAGAAATTAAAATAAGTATATAATTCTATCTAATTTCATTAAAATGAGACTAAGAAAAGATTTTAAAGTTTCGAATTATAAGCCAAACACATAACATAAAAGAGATGATGCAGTAAGAAAGATGATCATGCATCATTTAGTCGAATGGTCAAATAACACCTTGTTGAACGCCAAGGCACGTTAAAATTTTTCACGAGGAGATAAGGCGAATTGACAATTCCGTTTATCAGGTTATAAAATAATAGTATACCTAACACGGATCTCCGACCAGCTAAGGTAGGATGGTTAATCAATTTATGGCGGCAATGGTATGAAGAGAGAAGAATTGCAGAATTACAGTTTAACCCATGCAACGCAAAAAGCAAAAGTTGTTTTTGGACATATTCTAAAATTGGACGAATCAAAAAAGTAAAAATGTGCTTGGTGGTATAAAGATCATTAAATTCTGTAAACCATATCTTAATACAGCCAAGAACACCTCCAGCTTTATTAATAGTCATGAGAATGTGAAAACCAAAATGAAGTGTTGGGCTCATCAAAACACTTAAGTTGTTAAATTCGTAAACACATGCTTGCTCATTTACTTCGAGCTCACTTAACCAAAAGAGAATAAGCGAATTTTATTTTTGTGAGTATAGTTTCATCTATTTCAATTTCTGTTGTTATTCTCTATATGAAATCTATAAACAGGAACATTTTCGAGTTGGCTTTCAATTGTTGTTTTTAATCAATTTGCGGCATGCATTAAAATTTTGCTGGGGACAAATGAAAATATTGAAAATTAATAACTTTACTTATATGTTTTTTTTTTTTTGTTTTTTTTTTTT
>JBAMBQ010001156.1:0-33984 GCA_037044495.1 Stegana nigrithorax | reverse complement strand
ATATATATATATAATCTATAAATATAGAAAAATTTTCAAAATCCAAAGATTCCTACACAATCTTGTTAACATAATCTACCAATCAAGTTTTATCTAATGATCCTTGGCTTCACATAAATTAATAACTTATTTATAAATATTTCATATATTAACTAGATTCTAACGGGATAGGATTTTATATTAAATATATTTATATATAAAAAAATTAAATTATTATAAATACAATTAATAAATTAATATTATTTTTACTATTTATAATTATTAATTTAAAAATAACCAATTGATATTTAAAAAATTAATTTTCATAAAAATACAATAAACAAAAAAAAAAAAAAAACACATGAAAACTATATTATTAGTGAATTGCCTGATAAAAGGGTTACCTTGATAGGGTAAATCATGTAGTTTTCTACCTTCACTATTAAATTATATTTAATAGAATTAAACTATTTCTAAAAGTATCAAAAACTTTTGTGCATCGTACACTAAAATATAAAAAGATAAGCTAATTAAGCTATTGGGCTCATACCCCATCTATAAAGGTTATAATCCTTTTCTTTTTAATTTTTAATAATTCTTCTAAAATTTTATTTGTAATTATTATAATAACAGGATCATTAATTACAATTACTTCTAATTCTTGATTAGGAGCTTGAATAGGTTTAGAAATTAATTTATTATCTTTTATCCCCTTAATAAGAGATAATAATAATTTAATATCAACAGAAGCCTCATTAAAATATTTTTTAGTTCAAGCAATAGCCTCAACAGTATTATTATTTGCTGTTATTTTAATAATAATAAAAAATAATATTAATTATGAAATTAATTATTCATTATATATTACTATAATTATTTTATCTTCCTTATTACTAAAAAGAGGAGCTGCTCCTTTTCATTTTTGATTTCCTAATATTATAGAAGGATTATCTTGAATAAATTGTTTACTATTAATAACCTGACAAAAAGTTGCACCTTTAATATTGATTTCTCATGTTAATGTGAAAATTATATTATTTATAAGTATTATTATTTCTGTAATAATTGGAAGACTTGGAGGTTTAAATCAATCTTCTTTACGAAAATTAATAGCATTCTCTTCTATTAATCATTTAGGATGAATATTAATAGCCTTAAATTCTAATGAAAATATTTGATTAATTTATTTTTTAATATATTCTTTTTTATCATTTATTTTAACATTTATATTCAATAATTTTAAAATTTTTCATTTTAATCAAATATTTTCATTATTTTTTAATTCAAAAATTTTAAAATTTATTTTATTTATGAATTTTTTATCTTTAGGTGGATTACCTCCATTTTTAGGATTTTTACCTAAATGACTAGTAATTCAACAACTTTCTATAGAAAATCAATATTTTATACTTATAATTCTTGTAATATCTACTTTAATTACATTATTTTTTTATTTACGAATTTGTTATTCAGCATTTATACTAAATTATTATGAAAATAATTGATTAATGAATATACAAATAAAAAATATAAATTATAATTTATATTTAATTATATCATTTTTTTCAATTTTTGGATTAATTTTAATTTCTATTTTATATTTTATGCTTTAAAGGTTTTAAGTTAAATAAACTAATAGCCTTCAAAGCTATAAATATAGAAATATCCTTTAAGCCTTAGTAATTTATTACTCCTTTAGAATTGCAGTCTAATATCATTGTTGAATATAAAGCCTATGATTAAGAAGAAATTATCTTATAAATAGATTTACAATCTATTGCCTATTATCAGCCACTTAATCGCAACAATGATTATTTTCAACTAATCACAAAGATATTGGAACTTTATATTTCATTTTCGGTGCTTGAGCTGGAATAGTAGGAACTTCTTTAAGAATTTTAATTCGAGCTGAATTAGGTCATCCAGGAGCTTTAATTGGAGATGATCAAATTTATAATGTAATTGTTACTGCTCATGCATTTATTATAATTTTTTTTATAGTAATACCTATTATAATTGGAGGATTTGGAAATTGACTTGTTCCTTTAATATTAGGAGCTCCAGATATAGCTTTCCCACGAATAAATAATATAAGATTTTGATTACTACCTCCTGCTTTAACATTATTATTAGTAAGAAGTATGGTCGAAAACGGAGCTGGTACAGGATGAACTGTTTACCCCCCACTATCTTCAGGAATTGCCCATGGAGGAGCTTCAGTAGATTTAGCAATTTTTTCTCTTCATTTAGCTGGAATTTCTTCTATTCTAGGAGCAGTAAATTTTATTACTACTGTAATTAATATACGTGCATCAGGAATTTCTCTAGATCGAATGCCTTTATTTGTATGATCTGTAGTTATTACTGCTTTACTTTTATTATTATCTCTACCTGTATTAGCTGGAGCTATTACTATATTATTAACAGATCGAAATCTAAATACTTCATTTTTTGATCCCGCTGGAGGAGGAGACCCTATTTTATATCAACATTTATTTTGATTTTTTGGTCACCCAGAAGTATATATTTTAATTTTACCTGGATTTGGTATAATTTCTCATATTATTAGTCAAGAATCAGGAAAAAAAGAAACTTTTGGATCTCTAGGAATAATTTATGCTATATTAGCTATTGGATTATTAGGATTTATTGTATGAGCTCATCATATATTTACTGTCGGTATAGATGTAGATACTCGAGCTTATTTCACATCTGCTACTATAATTATTGCTGTTCCAACTGGAATTAAAATTTTTAGTTGACTAGCCACTCTTCATGGTGCTCAACTTAGATATTCCCCAGCTATTTTATGAACTTTAGGATTTGTTTTTTCGTTTACTGTTGGTGGATTAACAGGAGTAGTTTTAGCTAATTCTTCTGTTGATATTATTTTACATGATACTTACTATGTAGTAGCTCACTTTCATTATGTTTTATCTATAGGATACACTTTAGTTGGGATAGGCGCTTGCCAACCCACTTTTGATGTTGTTGGAAGTTCCATATCGGCGCCGTCGTCACTCATGGCGACGCCAGCAGCAGCAGTATACAAATAGTATACCCGCGCACAATGTGAGCTGCGCGCAGGTTTACTGATTTATTCAAATTAGATTATTAATAAGCACAGTTATTGATCTGTTATCACGACAAAAGAGAAAAGTACTAATTATAACAGTAGATCGATAACGAACAACTTAAGATCATTAACTTTCCGTAGGCACGTCCGTACTCAAAGAGTGTTCAATCGCAACTGCGCTTCATGTTGAAAAAATATATTTGTTTCAAATAAAATTCATAACATAACAATTGAAAATTCAAAATTAATTGCTATACAAATATATAATAAATTCCGTAGCAAATAAATGTAAGCAAAATGCGTAAGTAGAAAAAATTAACAACGCTTTTTATATATCTAAATACCTAATTGAAAAATAAACAGTGTGAGAAGTGTGTTACATAATTAAACAAAATAGTAGAATTTTACTAACAAAATTCGTTTGTTTGTTGTTGGTTGGGTTGTTTGTTTTGCATAAATAATCAATTACTGAATTATTGTAATTAGTTAATTAGATAAATCGTATGCACTACAATGAATAAATATTACTTTGTTCATAACAATACTTATAACTTCTAAATTAATGAGTGTATCACCATTATTCATTTACAGCTTAGCGATGTATCTAACGAGTTATAAGTAATAATAAGTATGTATAATGTTGAACTATTTACATGAAAAATTCGCAATACTTTCGATTTTTCTTTTATTTTTGTTGTTGCACGAATCAGTGAAAGAAGCTTGCATATCAATTGCTTTGCACTTTACAAATTTTCGAGTCCTACACTTATAAGCCTACGTAGCTTATGGAAATAGAAGACTAATTGTAAGTTTTTCGTTGACGCGCGCCACGGCCAGATATCAAGTAAGTCAAGTCAATAGGTGGCTCCTGTGCGGTATACGCATCTAAACACTTGAGTTTCATGGTGTTTAGCACGTTTTCCAAGCGTGTACGTTTCTGTTTGAGCGCCTGAAATCGAATAGAGTATTGAAAACTGCATGATGTATTCCTTAATAAAAATTTAGGACACCTTACCTGCGCAATAAGTGCCAATTCACTGGCATGTGCAGCAACCGTGCGTTGCTTGCGTGCACCCTGCGGAGTCTTGATGTGCTCTTGATGCGTAAAAGTTGATGATGTGCCGGCACTGGCTGCAATTGGCATCATAGTTGTTGCCAACTCAGTATCAGACTTTTGTTTTCGTGTTTTTAACATCGTAGGATCGACATCGTGCGGCTATGTAAAACCAGTCACCAAATTTAGTACCAAAACGAGATATATAAACTGTTAACAAAACTTATACGCACCGCATATGTCTTGGATATCTTTAGCTTCGTTGGGAATTTCTTAAATGCATAACTCTTTGTGCATGTTGGATAATTGGCCTTTGCCTTTGAGAAAAAACGGGCAGTCTTGTCTACTCGCAATTCACAGATATAGCAATGATCCTCATCGACGCACTCAATGGGCCGGCCCTTGCAGAACGTTGTTCGATCTAGTACCCAGCAACGACCAATAACCAATTCAATGGGCACCACCTCATACAGTGAAACACGCACTACCTCATTTGGATAGAAGCGACGCGTCGGCTCATGAAACGTCTCATGTGGCCGCAAAAAATGATGACCGAATATAAATCGTTTGCCTTTGTCGTTTTTCCACAAGTGCTCAACACGAAAAATGTCGCATTCCTGGTAGTCAATGGCACCAATAGTCTCGTAGGTATGTTTTTTAGTTGGTATAATCTTGCCCTCGGTATCTTTGATGGGTATGTCGCGCAGCACATAGACCGCATCGCCCTGGCGCACCTGCAAATCGCCGCGCATCAAGGAGAGGTAGTAACGATGTCCCTCCTCGGTGAACTCCTCTAACGGTATTTCCCGATCGACAACACGCGGTTCACAACGATCACACTGATAATTCTCCGCGTTAGTATCCGCCTTGGTGCACTCGGTGTGCTGCCAGACCATGCAGTGGCTGCATTGTATCATCAATCCTTCATCCTTATAAAGCCCGCAAATGCAACGTATGACATCCTCTGTAGTGTCGACAAGCGCCGACGTTATAGGCGTAAGCTCACCCTTTTCTTCTGGTAGCACATCCTGTTTTATTTTTGGTGACTGCTTTTCATCTTTCTTAGCGCTTAGCACCTCTTGCGGCTCTTTAGTTTTACTTGGATTCAAAAAGTTTCGCAATATCTGTTCTTCGCCTATAAGTTCCAGCAACTGGGCATAATATTCGCTCTTCTTGTTGTTGTACGCGCTAATCAGCGACTCCAAACCATTTAACTTGGCTGTGTCATCGCTGTGCAACTGTTTCGATTCTGTGAATAGCTGCTGCATGTCGTCATCGAACTGACTAGGCGTCTTATAATGACCCTGTTCGATATTGGTCTGGACGGTCTTTAGCTCCATTGGTGCTTGCTTCTGTGCAGATTTCATAGCTTTTTTCTTCTTGTTGCCCGCTGAGGCGGCGTTTAAGAGAAATGAGATAAGTGTCGCCTCTTCATCTTCTGGAGCTTTGAGTGACTCCAAGCCCAAGCAAATCTCACGCAAGATAATCGCCATTTTGGCCATTTTCTCTACTTCAGGATCTTGTCCTGCCAGTGTTAGGCCGCGAGTTTTAATGTTGCGCGTTGCACATAGCGCCGAAATTTGTGCTGCCAGTGATGAAGCCGGTGTTGATGGACGCCTCTTGCTTATGGAGCCGCCGGGCGATATGCCGCCTACGCAGGAACCATTCGTAAGGGTAGGTGTGGCAGGCCTTGTACTTTGCGTTTTAAGCTCCACGCGTTTTGCTTTGGCGCGTCGAATCTGCAATGTATTATAATTTAAATTTCGATACTTTGTAACCTCCAATAATAAAATATTATTTGCTTTTTACCTTCTCAAAGTTTCGCACGAGAAATATGTTAAACTGTTGGACCAAATTTTTCTCCTTTTCGGAGAGTTGTTGCACAAGCGCGTAGGCCACATCGCGACTATTCTGCTGACGTTGCATATTTTTACGTGCCTTGTGCTTGCGCTGTCGACCTTTCTGAGCCTCCTTTAATTGCGTATCCGAAGACTAAAGTCATAAGAAGTAAACACTAATATCTAAGGCTTGAAGCCTATGTCTACGCTAACACTCACCTTATCCGCCGGCAGTGGTTTCACTCGTTGTGATTTACCGCCGATGACGCCACGGCACTGAGGAGTATTACAGCGGCACGGCTGACCCTCTGAGGGATTAAACAATGAAAAATTATAGTCATATGTGAGCTCTTCACCCTCCATGATGGCGCGTTTTGCAAAGAGCACCATACGCGACAAACCATTGACGGACCACTTCTGCATTTCACAATTCGGCTCGCACGAATGGTTGACAAATCGGCAATCACTGCCCATGCGCTGTCCATCAATTACCAGTCCTCCATCCAAATGCAGACAGTAATGATGTGTGTCATTAAGATAAATTGTGCCCATACGATCTTTAAAGTCGCGTTCCGTCACCACTTCGCCGACGTACTCCAGGATGTATGTGCCCCGCTTGATGGGCAATTTAGTGCGCACGCCCCAGCCCTTGTCTTGTGTCATAAAACGCTCCACGCCTGGCGCGACTTCATGGCGTTGTATCTTTTGATTGCAACATTTCTCACCTGCCGGGCAGTTTGTGGGGGAACACTCTGTGTAGACCATGCGATTTAGGCAATTGTCGCCACAACCTGCGTCTGGTTTGCAATTACACACGGGATGATCGAAACCAGCCATATTGGGGCGAACCGACTCGGCATAGACATTCGTACGTATCTTGCGATAATTCCATGATGGTACGGTGTGCCGCATTGGCAGTTTAGCGTGTTTAAAAGCCCACCAAATATCGTAAGGCAGCTCAAAGTCCACGATTGTACGACGAAAATAGCTTTCGCAGTAGGGTGGTGGCGGTAGGAGTGTGACATTAACCATGGAAGCAGTCGATCCGCTAGAGTCCGTGTTAACTGATTGCTTCTCGGCTGCTACCGGCAAAGCTGATGTTGTTGCGATCGATTTTTCAGCCATTTTTTTCATCGTTTTTGGTGGTGGCATCTCAATCTGTTTGAAGTAATCCGAGAAGAGTCCCGCAAGCAAATAGTTCTTTTTTATGCGCATAAATTTGCGTACACTGCTTGATGCATTTGATGATTTCTCATCACTTGTCGTCTCACTGCATGTGGAATTGTAGTCAGCCTCTAGGGATTGTGCCTCACTCAAGGGAAGAACGTCATGTTCCAATTCGAGGAGCTCAACATTTTTCGCAGCAGCTTCGGCATCTATCGCCTCTGGTGTACTTGGCATTTCTTTGGCATTCTCAGTCGTGGGCAGGGGTGATGCTTTAGGAATTGTAAGAGGATGTAATGTATTCCTTCGTTTTAAACGAATTTTACAACTAAAATTAGTGTTGGGATCTATGCCGGCTGGCAACTTGATATTAGTTTCGAGCTTTGTAGCTGTAGACATCGTCATGTTGGGCATTGACGATTTCTCAGCTCCTTTTTTTGCGTTCGACGTCGCAATCTTGCTACGTCTACCAATTTTTTTTGCAGTTATGATTAGTTGTGTGGGCTCGTTGATCGATTGCACGTCTTTTGCTACCTTGTTTAGCGACGTTTCCGTCTGAGCTTTCGATTTACGGCCGCGCGCTTTTGTTGTTAGTTCCTCAGTGGCTTCAGTTCTTACAGGCTTCGCACGTTTTAGAGCCGGTTGCTTCACATCCTCCCCTTCGTCGTGAACAGACTTGTGCCGGCGTCTAGATTGCTGCTGCTGTTGTAGATGTTTATTTCTATTTCCAGCCGCTGCAGGTGTGCTTGGTCTTGGTGAGCCTTGCAGCCGCTCAAGCGCAACAACGGATAAGCGCGGGGTTTTTTGATTCGCACGTGCCACAAACAATTCACTAGCCTCCCCCGGCTGCGGCACTCGTTCACATCCACTGATATCCACTTTGTCGCATGCCATAGCCGAGCTGCGCGTATTGGGCTTCGCCATATTGCCGTTGTCGTTTGTATCATCAAGAGAAATATCGGGTAGCGTAGTGTCCGTGTTCTTGCGCTTCTTACGCCGTACGGTTGGAAAGCCCGTACGGTTAATTTTTTTACGTTTGCGTTTCAGCAGCAGATTGCCACCGGTTTTATGTAATAACGTTTCCACAACACGATTGACAACCTGTTCGCTCTTGGTTACTGTGCTGGCGTTGATATCAAGCGTAAGCAAAGGCGAGTCAACCTCGGCCTTGGTGATGATTGCAGCCGATTCGGTGAGCTTTGCAATGGGCGGTATTTGAATTTCGAGTTCCACAGAAGGCTCAAAGACACCCGGCGGTGGACAGCTAGATGAGGGTGAACTCAAAGACTGAATCTGCCCCTTAAACTTGTTGCCGCTGTGAGCCTCCAACAGGCCATTGCTATTGAGTTTACTCAGTGTGTGCTCCATGCGGCTACGTTTCTGTTGTTTCAGCGAACACAGCGAACTAGGGCTGATGTCCAGCAACTTGCCACCACTAATAGAATTAGTATCGACGATAATGCGCAATGGTGAGCTACTTGAGCCCGAATCCTCGCTTATATTCTGCAACAGATGACGTTTCTTTGGCGTTAGACCCGATTTCCCTGATGTACTGTTTGTCGAGGTGGACGCGCTGCGTGCATTAAACTGGGCCTGCGACTTTGTGGAGGCCGTCGATTTAGCTGTTGCGGCTGCTGCGGCCCAGGCTTCGGCATTCAACTTAGACGTCGCTGCAAATGCGGCTGCCTCACTTGACTTCTCGCCTGGCGTCAGCAGATAGTGTCGTTTTTTCAGTGGCAACTTGTGATCATCGGGACTGGTGTTGGTGCTACTCTTCTTGTGACGTCGTTTGCCTGTTGTTGTGCCATTGTTAGGCGTATGGGTGCCGCCCGCAGCTGCACTCGCAGAGAGCATCGCAAAATCCACCAGTGGTTCGCTCATTTTGCGTTTTTTCAAATTTCGTTTATCGCGTGCTTTCGAACCGCAATTAACGCTGGCTATGGCTCCAACACTACCCACGCCACCGGTGGAGCTGTTATTTGTGATTGTAGTGCTGTTTGTTGCAGCAGACTGCAATGTCAGCTGCAGTTTGTTCGCTTCGGCCAAAAGTTTCTCCTTCCCACTGCTGGCCGCAAGGCGGTCATCTTGAATGCGGCAACGCGCTGCAAACGTCGAAGTTATAATCTCGATTTCTGTGAGTAGTTTGGAATCGATGTTTATGGCCTTCGTGCTGCTGCGTGATATACAAAGGCTTTTGCGCCTATGTCGTCGCCGTACACGCGATGTTCCCGAGTAGTAAGAGCTGCAGTAACTCGCGGCCGAGGAACGCCGTGACTTGATCTTGCGCACGTGCGATGTTTGCGCAAGATCGTTAGCAAGTGTCGATTTTCGTTGCATAAGCATCTTACTGACGAAAGCATCATGAGCTGTATCATTCAGTGTGCTAAATACGCCTGTCGCACCCGCGCCACCATTGCTCATAGAACTCTCACCCACATTGCCGGTGCCAAAATATTGACCCGTCGTGACATAGCGATTTATCTCGCCGTACTTCTTACTTGCACTTGTCGTTGGCAAGGATTTAAGGCTCGGCTTGCAAACATACTCATTGCTCTCCTCGCTGCTCTGGCCCAGTGATAGCCCCGCCAGTTGAAGAATGTCTTGCTCGTTGAGATTGCTTACGGATTTCGAATTCGCCTTGAGGAGCATTGATGCGCGCCGTTTACGACGGAACTTGCTGGACTTGTGTGTATTACTACTGCCACCCTCTTTGCAGTCACTGCGATAGCCGCAACTCTTTGCGCGACTTCGGCGACTCACGCAGCTCTTTGTGCTGTAGCGGCTCTTGCAGCTGGCATCACTTTTATAACCAGAGTTGTGCGCATGGTGGCTACGTGGATGTACGCTCCCATAATCCGAGACGTAGCCACTCTTAGCTGCTAGAATCTTACTGCAAATCGTTCCGCCGTCACTTTTGTATCCACTTACGGTGCGAAGACGAAACTTTTTGTTGACGTCAATTTCGCGCCAAACCGGATCCAGTTCCTCTTTACCAACCTTCTTCTGTTGAATGCCACCAACACCATTTGCAGGCACTAAGCCATCTGTACTCACTAATGTGGACTGACGTCGCTTGTTGCGAGGCGGGGGATACAGCACACGTTCGGTTACGTACATCCTCTTATCCAAGTAGGCAATATCCAACTTTGGCTTATTACTAGCCGACAATACCGCACTCTCAGCTACAACTAAACTGTCCCCTTTATGCTGTTGCAGTCGACGCGTTGTTGTTGCATTTGTCGCCGATGTTGTTGCGCCTGTTGGGGGTGTCACTGGCATCTTAGGGGAAGGCGTTGTACTCTGGGTAGTACTCGTTGTCGATATGACACCCGAATCGGCAGACTCATTTATCGTCATTCCCCCACTCACAGCGAATGAACTATTGCTAGTCTTTTTGGGACGTCCACGTCGCTTGCGACTTGAACCCGACACCGCACTCTCCGATTGTGAGCTTGCGATTGCCTTTAGCGAACTACAATCTGGCGAAACCTTCACTGTAAGCTGTGTCGTTCCCGCAGTGTTTTGACCCAACATTTGTGTCTTCTCCATGAAATCCTGCAACAGCGTAGACTGATATTGTGGCAAATTATTGGTTTTTGCCGCCTTGCGAAAGCTACCTTCTACAGTCGTGTCCTCTGTGTCGCTCTCAACGCGCTTAATAGCAGCTTTAACCAAATTTGGCAAATCATTGTCGCTGGAGGAGAGTCCAATATTGTCACTGCCGGGAGCTGCAGGTGTTATGGAGAGAACGCTTGTCGGCGCTGTGATTGCTGTTAGTAGCAAACGAGGTGCACGCTGCTGATGCAGTTTCAGTGGCAGGTCATCTTCCGAATCTGAAGAGAATTCATTCTGGAGACGCGACTTCTTATGTGCCTGATGCTTATTTTTGTTCTCGCCGCTACAGCCAAGAGAAAAATTATGCCCAATACTGTTTTTAACTGCGATCTTCTTTCGTTTGACTTTAATCTTCTTTGTGTAGTTTTCATTACCACCCGCAGCAATCGTCGTGGTTGTAGCCTCTGAACAGCCCGACTCTGTGGCATCGCTGAAAGATGGCGCGCTGGACGCTGGCAAGGAAATGTGTGCCGACTGTTGTGTCGTCGCAGAATCGAGCTGACCACCCATAGTCAGCTTCTGCATGGCTCTGCTGCTGCCGCCCATGCACGGCATTATTTCTTTCGATTTTTTCGATTGCCTACGATTATTGCTTACGGTTGGTTTCGATAAAGATGTTGCAGCCTTTGGCTTTTCTTCCTTATCTGTGGGATCAAATGATGACAAGGGCGGTGACGACTTGTGTTTAGTATTGCTATGTTTTGGTTGTTTTTGATTTTGTTGTAATTGTGTTTGCTTCTGGTGCTTCTGTGTATTGATTAAATTTACAATTGGACGAATTGCGGATATTTTCATGCGCAAGCCATCAACATCAGAACGTTGCACGCTAAATTGTGTCGCTGTTGTTGTGTTTGCATTTTTTGCGTGTGTCGAGACGGCATGTTGATTATGTGCATGATGATGAGTGGATTTCTTTTTTCGAGTAGTATTTTCTGATAATGAACTGGATTGATCTGTGATTGAGTCAGATTCCTATTAAAAAGTTTAAGCAATTAAATCACAAAAATTCAAATTGATATAAAACTAACGCGAGCGCCAAGTTGCAACAAAAACTTGCCTCATTTTCACTTGCCGAATCCTTCTGTTGGTTCTGCTGCTGGGTTGCCAAGTCACTCTTTGTCGCAGTTTCATTGTTTGAACTGCTCATATTTTGTCCAAACAAACGCTGTTAAATAGTTTCGTGAAGATATAAACTAAGTTAGTAAACCGAATTATCAATTTATTTAATTAAAACTATGCGCTTTGTTAGGTTTGTCGTCGTACCTTTCCAATATGCGGGGCAAGGTACAGGACACAAAAAGCAAAGCGTGATATATTAGCTGCCAGAAGTTTGGCTGTAGGCTTTCCGAGCACTGTGTGCAGAATATAATATGTGCTTTGTTTTTATTAAAACTTAAACACTTTGAAATGCTAGCAAAGATTTCGATGATTTTTTTTTAGATGGTGTTATTTTTTAATGAGCAAAAAAATTTTAACTAGGTCAAACCACAGTGCGAAGATGACGAAGTAAATGTTGCTGAATTAGACTGTGCGAGGGGCGGACGCAGCAGCCCAAAATTAAACTAAAATAAAAACAAAATACTTACTGAACGCAAAGCCCTTTCGTTGCTGCTTACTATTGCGTATTGATTAAATTAATTATTGTAATGCGTTTGGATTTAATTTAACGTACGCACATAAAATCAAAAACATTTAAAATTTATTAAGTTTACAACTAATATAAATATTGTTCACTTTCATTCGTTGCACTCGCTTAGTCAATCGCGTGTTGTTGTTGTTTCTTAAAATGGCGCCGTTTTCTCCGTTTCCCACACAGATACTAATCGAACGCTTTTTCGTCAAGAGTTTCTTCACTTACAGCTTACATTAACACTTGATTTATATTGCTTTTATTTACGTTTTACGTTAACTTTTGGTGTATGCAATAACAATGATTTATATTTAATTTTAATACAACTTTAATAATAAAAATAAAAATCGCGTACGAACATAAATAAAGAAAAGAAATCGGTTTGAGAGATTAATCTCCGACCAATATAATTGGTGCGCAAATTAGTGATGTGCAAGTACAAGTAAACGATAAACTGGTCACAAATCATTTGAAAGTATCTGGTAACACCTAAATAAAATTGCACTAGGCTTGCCATATTCGTTAAGGCAGGTGGATTTTGTGTTATCTGATAGTGGTTGTCACTTTATCCGAATGCGGAGGCTGCGTTGTCCGCCTTCCTTTTAGGGCTGGGTCATAGTGTTGTCATGGTATGAAACAGGTTCAACAAAGTGACCCTGTGGTTCATCACTGTTTGGTGTTGAAAATTAATGGAGTTTCCAAAACACGAAAATCCTTCCAATTCATACCATTGCGAGTATAAGTTCTTTTCTTCATGTTTCCAATTTTAAATTTTTTTATTAATTAAATGTAAAATGAGTGGCACAAACAGCAGTGCATCACCTTTGGACAGCGGCGGCATGCTCTACGGTTCGACGCTTTCTGCCGAGTCGATGAAGGTTATCGCAGAGAGCATTGGTGTTGGGTCACTGTCCGACGACGCGGCCAAGGAAATCGCAGAGGATGTTTCTATCAAAATAAAAAAAATTGTGCAGGATGCAGCCAAGTTTATGCATCATGCCAAGCGTCAGAAAATGATGATCTGCGATATCGACCATTCGCTTAAAGTGCGTAACATAGAACCGCAATATGGTTTCACTGCCAAAGACCACTTACCATTCCGATTTGCTTCCGGCGGTGGTCGCGAACTGCACTTTATCGAGGAGAAAGAGATAGATTTAAGTGAAATAATACAGAACAATGGCGCCAAAGTGCCATTAGACATAACACTGCGCTCACATTGGTTCGTCGTTGATGGTATACAGCCAACGATACCGGAGAATCCGCCGCCGCTGTCAAAGGATTTGCAATTTATCGATTCAGTAAATCCGGTTATCAAGCTTGATCAGGGACTCAACAAGGATGCGGCTGGTAAGCCGACTACTGGCAAAATACACAAATTGAAGAATGTGGAAACAGTGCATGTTAAGCAGCTTGCAACACACGAACTCTCCGTGGAACAACAGTTATACTACAAAGAAATCACGGAAGCCTGCGTGGGATCCGATGAACCACGACGAGGGGAGGCTTTACAATCGCTTGGTTCCGATCCTGGACTTCATGAAATGTTGCCACGCATGTGCACCTTCATTGCTGAGGGAGTCAAAGTCAATGTGGTTCAGAATAATTTGGCACTCTTAATATACCTGATGCGTATGGTGCGCGCGTTACTAGATAATCCTTCGCTCTATCTGGAAAAATATGTAGGTACATGTTTCAAATATTAAAGTGCCTTTTGTTTAAGTTTGCCCTTTTGCAGCTGCATGAGCTTATTCCTTCAGTGACGACCTGCATCGTTTCAAAACAGCTTTGCATGCGGCCGGAGTTAGATAATCATTGGGCACTGCGAGACTTTGCTTCACGACTGATGTCACAGATCTGCAAGACCTTCAATACCTCAACAAACAACCTGCAAACTCGCGTTACTCGGTAAGTAAACGAATTCGCATGCACTTCAAAGATGACTAATTCTAAATGCATTTGGGATTTCATATACAGTATCTTCAGCAAAGCCTTACAAAACGATAAAACACATCTTTCGTCACTCTACGGATCCATTGCTGGTCTTTCCGAACTAGGCCCAGAAGTGACTAAAGTATTTATCATACCGCGATTAAAGTTCATATCGGAACGCATTGAATGCTATTTGGTCGGTACATCGCAGAGCAACACAGACAAGACAGCAGCGGGACACATACGTTCCATGCTGCAAAAATGGTGTCCGCCCATTCTGAGACAGATGCGCAATCCACCAGATATTGTGGAGGAATACAAGTAAGCTTAGCAGAAGCTGCTAACTACATGATCATGCTAACATCTAAAACCTTTTACCCATAATTATATAACAAGTGCACTAACACAGATCCGGCGCATAGCAAGCTCAAACAATAGTTTAACTAAATGTGATTGTGGGTTATTTGATTTGATTTGATTTTGTTTAATTAACATTTGTCAACGAATCCTGTGAATAAACGAGCAAATGCAATAATTAGGTTTACCTGTTTATAGAAACGATTACGGCTTCCTTGGAACTACACTATGCCAAGCTGTTGTAAAGGCGCGCAATCAGCCCAACACAAGTTTAATTACCGTGCCGTCAAGCGCAATCAATACGGCCCCGATAACAAGCGCCGCACAGAATGCAACCGCAATAGGACGAGTCACATTGCCGAGTGCATTGCAGTCGGCTCAACGTCAAAAGTATGTAAATCATTGAAATCAACTTAAATCCAACAGCCTACCTATTCTTTACTTTGTTTGATTATAGTCCGGTTATTACGACGTTGCCGCAGATACGCGCCATACCACAAACGCAGTCCGCACAGAAATTCGTTATTGTCTCACAGCCTACGCAAGCGCAACAGCAGCCGCGCCGTCCATCGACGCCACACACAATAATTTTAACACCTAATACTATTAATGGCGCCACCAGCAGCCTAGCAACCGCGCGTTCTGAACGTGTAAGTTATTTACTTTGATTTGAACAATTGTGTAATAATGCACCTCTTAAATCCTTCCACCTTTTTCTTTCTATGTATATGTCAAGACCTCGATTGATTCTAGCGCTATAATCATTGAGACGGAAGAAGTGCGTGCGCCACCCGAATTGGATGATCTATCGCATCTGGAATAGCATCGAACGATTTAAACTTTGGTTTTCTTTGTGTTGCCGTCGGAAATTTATTTTAAATAAAGTGAACTTAAAACAAAAATAAAAACCAAAATGTAAAAAAACACAAAGTGCTGCATTTTCTTGGTACTCTGACAAACTACTATCTACCAGCCATTGGTTACTGACAAACTGAAAAACCCATACGCAATGCGCATGCGCTGAGTCGTCAGTAGGTAAGGCACTGCACCAAGATCTATTGATTTTTCCTGCCTAGCTAGCCGCAAGCTTTTGATTTTTGTAGTTCTTATTTTGGATGGGTGCGGGTGGGTGGCTGGCTCGCACGTTGGATAGCTGACTGACAAAGTGTTGTTGTTGCTATGTTGTGGCGTCGCTGCTGTTGATAATGTACGCACACGGCAGAGCGTAAGTATGATTAAATTCAAGTTATTGGCTGTTTGAGGAGGGTGTGCAGTGAGGAATTTGTCACTGTGCACAAATGCGGGTTGAATTTTAACGTCGCTGCATACACAAAACACTGCGAGTGCAAACTTTTATAATTGTGGATACCACAAGTCAGGCAAGAGACACCCAACGACATTGTCCACAAAGTGAGAGCAAAAAACAATTATTTCAGTAGAAAAGAATTTGCATATATTATAAAATTAATGGAAAAATAATTGTGTTGAGTCAAACCAATCAAGAAGCGAAAAAGAAAATATATATAATACATACATATACATAAAAAAAGGAAACCTCGAGTTTACTTAAAACAAACAAAATGCGCGCACACTTCGCTGACAGTTTGCCCGCTTCGCCCGATAGCATCGATGAAATCGCCGCCGAGCCGGTGGAGGCTCGCATTGATGAGTTCAAACAAAACTCAAACAACATGGCCGTGCTGAACGAGTTCATCGATGAAGTGCTAGTTAAAGCTGAAGCGGAAGCTACAAAACAGCAAAGCGCACAGGGCTCACAGAAACCGCAACAGGTTGGATACATTTTAATCGTATATTATATGTGTATACAAAATAATAGAAATTAAATTAACTAAATAAAATGTTCCCTTTTGCAGGCAAAGGAGAAAACGCGTCAGTGTAAGTTACTTATTAATTTTATAAACACTCACTTACACACACACAGACACAAGTATGCATGTATGTATGTATATACATATGTAAATTAGATGCAGATGCACGCTAATTTGGTGATTTGGCTTTCACTTCATGGATATTTAAAGCTCGGCGGATCAAAGTCGGCCACGCACTTCGTCACTTGGAACACTTTCTCGCATGAGTCCTTGTAGTTCTTTTCTATGTGCAGGCAATGCAATACGTTAGCTTATGCACTGACTCAGTGATTGGCAGTACACATTCGGCTACTTACGCACGTCCTTGCAGGATACGAGCGCAGCCTTGGCCGTTTCTTGCAGCTCGGGCGGCAATATAATCGCTATCTGTGCGGTAGCCTTCGGAATGCTAAATTCACCTTTCTTAGTCAGCTGCAATGATGTAAAGCAAATGTAAAGTAAACGGAAACGCAGCAAACCAACGCAACTCAAGAGAACCTACCGTGCCCGCCATTTGTGCCACGCACTTGGTGTAACACTATGGAGAAGTTAATTAATAAAAAACAGAGTATATCCAGCCTTATCCTACCATAGTATCCTGATTCACTACCGTAAAGTCACCATAGCGCATTTTATCGTGAACCTCCGCACTTATTTTGAACTTCGGCGAACAGCCGTTGCGCATCATGTCCAGTGACTGTTCGAACTGCTGCATTGTGATCTGTGCATGAAATTCAACAGAAAGATTCCATTATTAAGTAAATTTCATAGCATTCAACGCACCGCAGCTATCAACGGCAAGCAGGCACAATTGAAGCAGGTAATCTGTATTAGGCACTTATGCAGCTGCCGCATATTAGCTGAGTTAGATCACCAACAGAAACAAGAATAAAAACACAAGCAAAAATAAAAGAAAAGAAAACTTGAAGCCAAGTTAAAACCAAAGTCAAAACTAAGCGCTGGAGCCGCACTTTGTTGCCATTTTATTAATTCGTATTGGCTACGTGCCGCACATGCTGAAAATGCCGCAGTAGTCTCGCCGAGCTCAGCTTCTGGCTAATTACAGCGCACCAGTTGTGTTTCGTGTCAATTAAATACGCCCAAAACTTGACAGCGACCTGCCCATGCATGCATTATCCAGCATTTTGGGTATTATTAAAATGAAACTGATTGATTTTGACAGTTTATTTGTTAAGTCTCTAATTACGTATGAACATTTGGCATGTACGCAAGCAATTCTAGCACCTAACTCCAATTAATTGCAGTTTTCCATGTTTTTCTTCACCCATTATTCTTCTTGTTTTATGTATGCTGTGTTCGATTTTGTTAAACGCTCAGCTTTCGCTATACCAGATTTCAAAAATGGAAAAGTGGTAAATCGCGCGCGTGGCTTTATGGTGCGCATCTTTGATGCTATTTGCAATTGTGCCAACAATGCGACTGCAGCGCCAACGGCACGATTCAAACTGCGTGGCAAGCGGCAGCCAACGCAGACAGCCAACGACGATGTTGCGGACGGCTTGGAGACCTTGACGCTGAGCAAACCCGATAAGCAGAAGAACAACAAAGGAAAACCGAAGACTGCCAAAAGCGTGACGCTGGCCAATGAACCGGAGGCAATCGAAATGCTGCAGGACTAAACACACGACGTGGGTTACTAGCCATTCTGGTCATTCCTACATTTAAGCAGACACCACATTTTCAAACAACACACAAGGAAGTCACATTAACTTCACAGTTAATGTACGAACACAAAAAGTGTAATTAAAACAATTTAAAAATTGTAAAGAAAAAAATTATATTTAGCAAAAAAAAGTAGAGAAATTAGCATCAAACAAAATTTTACTGACGTCCTCTTGCATAGCACAGAAAAACTGGTTGCTACGCTCAAAATGCCAGGTCTTCCGCAATGGATTTTCAATATTTTTTCGTTCCATATGTATTTTTATTATTATTTATTTAACATTATGCAGCACAGCAGCTCCCTGAATAAACGACGCCGTAAATATATTCTAGATAAGTTTGAAAACTCTACATCAGGTATAGGGAAACTCATTTTGAGAAATGCACACAATCAAAATCAATTCTAGGCCGGCACCGCAAGCAAAGCCACTCTATGGCCAAGATGGCCACGGCCAGTACGTGTAGTTTGTGAAACAGTTAAAAAGCAACATTAATAAAAATTAATTTATTGAAAACATATACATGAAAAAATATTTCGATGTATGTGTCTGAGTGTATTAGCAAATAGTTCAACATTAAAACTATACGTGTACTGATTTTATATACTTATACTGTATTCACATCCATACATATATATGTATGCATTTAAAATATAATACAAACAATAACAAATTATTGACACGTATGTATGTATATGCTCGTGCTATATTGTATTTATATATGTAACTTAATATATTTACAAGTTCAAATGTATATACATATGTATGTACAAGTATGTATGTATTTATGTTTATCCATATGTACTTTATATTGTAAGTGAAATCAAATTAGGTTTCTTCATGCATATTTTTGTGAAACCTCTTTACAAAACTCTTAACAATTAACCTTTTTAAACAATACTAAAATTCATGTTTAAGAAAACTTTAAAATGAAAAAACTGAAACGAACACAAAATTGTCAAATCGGAAGAAAAAAACAAATGCAAGTAACAATTTTCGACAAATATATGTACATACATGTATTTTTGTGTAATGAAAAAAAATATTTCTGCGGCACAATCTTTTTCAAAATTTAGCGTATTTAGTTGAAACGAAACGATCCTAACGAAATCTATTACATAACTTGTACTCCATATACATATGTCATAGACTGTACGATTATGTAGCTAAACCAAAAGCGAACTAAACCAACTTGAGAACATTTTATGGAAATACATACATATGTATATTGTATTTAATATATTTATATTGTATGTACACATTATGCTGTGATCCTGTCCACTTTAAGTAAACTTTTGTTTAGCTTAGCAGCGAAGTTGCCTAGACACCATTTTATTTCATTTTGATTTTTCGAATTTGATAACATGTTTACAAAAATGCTTATTTTGTATTTTTTTGTCCTAATTAGCTCAAACTCGTTATTGTTGTTTTCATTCTGCAATAAAATTCTAATGAAAAATATATAATAAAAACAAAAATCATTTTGCATTTAGTGTTTGATATATGCACATAACTCTTATAAACTTTCGCTCTCAACTTTCAAGATACTGAAAGAAGTGTTAATTTGTGAATTGGAAGGCAGCATGCACTGAAATTTATGATAGGCTGTAGATCGTTCTGGGGTACATAAAAAAATTCTCCTAACTATAATTGTAAAAGTTGTAACTCCTTATTCTCAGTCTATGGTAAGACTGTACCTGTGATAATTGTTTATTACTTACCGGTAGTTTTTCAGATAATAACTAGAAAGGTAGGGCTATAGTCGGGCGTAACCGACCATAGAAACCCTGTACCCAATCCAAAACTGAATATATTTTTTTGTTGCTTTAATATTTTGTATTCATTATATAAGGATATTTCAAGAGAAAAAATTTTTTTTAGTAAAACCCATTTTTTGACTGATCGTTCCTATGGCAGCTATATGTTATAGTAGACCGCTATTTACGATATTCGGGGCTATGATTGGATATTATTTTGAATCATTAAATCCAAAATTTGGTAAGGACATCTTAATAAACAAAAAAGTTTTTCTCAGTAAATGTTGTTTTTCGGCCGATCGTTCCTATGGCAGCTATATGATATAGTAAACCGATATACATAATATTTAGATATGTGATTGGGTATTAGCTAGAACGATTAAATTGAAAATTTGGAAACGATATCTTAAAAAACAAAAGGTTTTTAATTAGGAAATGTGGTTTTTCGGCCGATCGTTCCTATGGCAGCTATATGTTATAGGTTGAATATCGGAAAAAAAATAAACTCGTCTTCGTGCCAAATTTGGTAATTGTAGGTCTTACCGTTTCCGAGATCCGTGCGTTCATACGGACAGACAGACGGACATGGCTAGATCGACTCGTCTTTCGACGCTGATCAAGAATATATATACTTTGTGGGGTCTGCCACGCCTCCTTCTGTCCGTTACATACATTTGCACAACTTTAATATACCCTTTACCATTTTTTCTACCCAGGGTATAACAAAGTAACATGTAAATTCCTAACATAATTTTAAATGTAATTGTGGCTCTGAATCACAGAGAAGTGTCCATCTACCCCAGATATTTGTAAAAGTATGAGAATGCCACACATATTTGGTAATGCAGACCCGTAGTTCAGATGCTTCTCCATGGAATACTTTCACAGAGTGTATCTATCAGATTGAGGCTCAGCACGTGAAGTTTAAGAAAAGTTGAGAATGTGATAAAGACTTAATAATCTTAATTAATTTACAATAAAAATATTCTATAGTTCTATCGTAGAGACGTAATTTAAATTGAGTGAAACGTGGCAATTGTGATGAAGCTTCTGAGAGTCTAATTGGATATTGCAAGCACGTTCTCAATTATAAAAAAAAACAAAAGGTAAAGCGGATCACAATATATATTATGCATATATGTATGTTTGTATGCATGAATTTATATAGAAGTCGCAAGCATAAAAGAAGTCATCATGGTAGCTTATCAGTAAACGATTAACTATTTCCGATGTTAAAATGCTAGAAATGATCTTGACAAAGCGCAACTCAATGGTCATTTGCAGCAGTTGCAAGTCAAATCAGTTACTAAATTTCTCTGTGACTTTTGAGCAGCTCCCAAGAAACTTGATTACAGAGTGCAAAACTTAAATGGAAAAGCATCTCTCGGATGAGTACCTTCATAAAATTTTAAATAAAACATGTTTTGTACCAAAAAGCAACGCGAAAATTACCTTAAATATCAGAACAGCAAATAACTAAAATGAACCACCGTCGATATGAGACGGCCATTTTAAAATTTTTATCTGGTTATACCCTGTACCAAAAAATGGTAAAGGGTATATTAAAGTAGTGCAAATGTATGTAACGGGCAGAAGGAGGCGTGGCAGACCCCACAAAGTATATAAATTCTTGATCAGCGTCGGAAGACGAGTCGATCTAGCCATGTCCGTCTGTCCGTCCGTTTGTCAGTCTGTATGAACAAACAGATCTCGAACGGTACGACCTACAACTACCAAATTTGGCACGAAGACTCTCCCAATCCATAGGCATAACAAGTTTATTTTTTTTTTCGATATTCGACCTATAACATATAGCTGCCATAGGAACGATCAGCCGAAAACCTACATTTAGTAACCAAACCCTTTTGTTTTTCAAGATATTGTTACCAACTTTTGGGTTTAATAGTTTTAGCTCATTTCCAATTACGTATCATAATATTATAAATATCGGTTTACTATATCATATAGCTGTCATAGGAACGATCGGCCGAAAAGCAACATTTACTGAGAAAAACTTTCTTGTTTATTAAGATATCGTTACCAAACTTTGGATTTAATATTTTTAAGTAATCTTCAATTGTATTTCCGAATATGATAAATATCGGTTTACTATAACATATAGCTGCCATAGGAATGATTGGCCGAAAAACAACATTTACTGAGAAAAACTTTCTTATTTATTAAGATATCGTTGCCAAACTTTGGATTTAATATTTTTAAATAATCTTCAATTGTATTTCCGAATATGATAAATATCAGTGTACTATAACATATAGATGCCGTAGGAACGATCGGCAGAAAAATAGCTTTTAGAAAAAAAATTTTTTTTTTGTTAAGATATCTTTTCATAATGAATACAAAATATTAAAGCAACAAAAAAATATATTCCGTTTCGGCTTGGGTACAGGGTTTTCTATAGTCGGTTACGCCCGACTATAGCCCTGCATTTCTAGTTTTTTTAATTCATTTAAGGAAAAAATTTCAACAAACAAGTAAACTGAACTCAGTGAGCAATGTGAAGCCTCAGCGTGCGGATGATATTTGCAAACTGCCGCAAAAGCCAAGCGAGAAATTATAAAAATAAATGACGCTTCAGATAAAATCCAACTTTTTGCATTTTGTTTCGTTTCGTCTTTGCTGTAATTTTTAAAGCCTATATGTGAAAACGGAAACTGCATGCGATAAAATTTAAGAGAAACAAAAAGAAAAACCGGAAAATTACAAATTAAATCGGAAGCGTTGTCAGTTGGTCTTGATCTCCAGCAGGGATGCACTTAACATTTGGCAAGCCGTATTCAAAAAATTCTCCGAAAATGCAACTGATTTTTATTTTACTCGGCGGGCTACTGTTCAATTATATAAAGGCGAAAACCGCCAGCGAATACTTGGGTAAGCAAAGTTTGGGAAATTCCCCTATCAATAAAACAAATATTTACAAGTGTGACGCATGCAGATCTCATGACGCTGGTCGATAATGATGAGTTTCAGTGGGGTGCCAAAAAGAACCTAGCGAAGCAAGCGCAAGATAACTTTGTAATGAATGTAAGCAACTATCAGTCACATCATCGCCTGAATAGACGGCAGGCAGTGAGCAATGGGCAACAATTGTTAGTAAGTAAAATACACTTGAAAAAAGTTCAGTGCACTCGCGGTAACGTGAACACCGCCTAACGTGAACATGCTTCTTTTTACATTGACTACTCTGTAACATGAACACAGTCAGATGACCCGAAAATTTTTGATGTGTAAACATCTTTACGCTCAAGGGGTAAAAATCTTAGTTCACCAACACAAAGAAACACATATGCATTTCTTACGCTGCATATGTGTTGGTGCGAAAATATGGCTGACAGGGTTGCAAGATCGTCTGAGAAAACCAGAGTTGCCTAATCAGGCCGACAGGATTGCATGCAAGGGCAGACCAGATGACTTCATGGTGTAATAATTACAAGCAGAGAATATGTATACTAAGAAGACGCATCTCATACAAACTGCTTGCTAAATTGAAATGACAAAATCAGGCAGCGGCGGGCAGCGTGTGTGGACGTCAAACTCCGACAGATGGCAGTATATGTTCTACTCTAAGAGTTTTCGTTTTTTTCTTTGCTATGCATGTGCTCCTCGCACTCATGCTTTGATTACAATCGCTTGTCTTTATTTTGATTTCGGTTTTTATTTTTTTGTGTATGCGCTTTTGATGAGATTTCAAATGATATTGTTTCCCTTTCTGCCTATTCATATGCTGCTCGCACTAATGCCTAGTGTGAAGTTTGTCTATTTTAGAGTAGATTTTTGCTATTTGATAAGTAATGAATTAATGTTAAATATCAAAGACATTTTTTTTAATACAAATTATGTAAAAATTGTTACATTTCCATATTTATCCATTCATATTGCTCTATTTCTTAAATGCAGACACCTGTCAAAGATCAAAATAAATAGTCTACCAATATTCATATTTGGCGTAGCCGGCTTAAATTGTCTTCATTTAATATTTTGCGCACTCCACTACAATCTGAACGAACTGGTGTTTCGATGATCGCCAGTTCAATTAAATGCATTGCAAACTTAAATTCCGTATGAACTATATAATCCCACCATATTTTAATAAATATATTTCTCACACAGTTATTTTCACAAATAATGAGTAAATACTGCAAAATATTCTAATTGGCTTTAACTTTTTTCAAGCACACAGCCAAAGCGTGAAGAAGCAGCTTTGGGAAAATATATGCCCGTAACAATAAAGAAGCAGAGCCAATATTTTATAAAAAGCAAGAAAAATGAAATAGATAGACAATTGAAACTTCTAAAATCATGATAAATTCGCTTATTAGTGTGTGTGTATACACATACTGCAGGTGTTGCTGTTCAAATGCATACACAAATTCAATTCGACTGTCTTTTTGTACCAGACACGCATGAAAAGCAGAATGAAATGCATATGTCAATATATGAGATGCGCCTTCTTAATATATATATTCTCTGCTATAGGCTTACACATCTCCCGTGTGATCCGACTCACATTGGTTTTTTTTTTCACTACATGTTTTCTAACTATGTAGACAACACTGAAATACATTAAATTCGAAACAACGGTGGATCAAAGTGATATGAGTGTACTTAGACTTGCTTAAGGGAGAAAGCAGTATTTCAGCTATAAGAAAAGAAAAAGCATCATATAAAGGTAACGGATTTATTTAATGCATAAATGTAATGAGGAATTTTGTTTGCTATGTACTTTTGTTCGACGGCGGCTGTAGCATAGTGAATTGTGTGTTGGTTTATTATGCGTGTGGCTCGGGTTCTATTCCCGACACAGGCAACATCAAAATAACAGATTTAAAGCTGTTAAGAGCTTTTTCTGTACAGCCGTCGTCCTCTCACACTTTGCTGGTGTAACAGAAGTTGGGAGTAAAAAAAACACCTGCCACGAAAGCTCCCAAATAGTGCCGCTCGGATTCGGCGATAAGTAGGGAGGTCCCATTCATTTGTGCAAAAAAATTAGCGTACACAACACAAGTGACTGGGAGAGCAGGCCAAGACCCGCATCCGGGTTGTAGAGCCAAATATGAATGAATGAAAGTAATTTTATTTCAATGGATATTATTTTCTCAACAGTACGAGATCTGTTTTGTAATGAATTTTATTTAATAATTTCAGTTTTAAATTTTAATAATGCAAATAATAATAAAAGAATTTCATGTTCAATCGCTAACGTGAACAATTGCGCTTACATGAATTCCCTTAGTTTTAATTAGTTTACGTTACCGCGAGTGCACTGTACCTAATAACAAAACCAAAAATTAATAAAAAAAAATAAACTCAAACTCCTCACAAGCAAAATAAGGACTATGGCCCATGTCGTACCCCACTAGGTGACGTTGGACGTTGCCGTCATATAATCTACTGTCGCATGCCTAATCTGAAGAATGATATTTGGCGCCTGGTCTCTCAGTTGTGCATTATCGAAAAGAGGTATGTAATGAGCGATATGACACCTACATCAACAACAACAGCAGCAAATTTGCAACTCTTTTGCTTAGTTCTATTGGTATCTGTTGCACGGATACTTTAACCAGCAATCGGTTTAGTCCACAATTTGGTGATGCTGATGAAAATGGCAATGAGGGTCCAACTGTCAATCATCCGGAGCAACGCGGTTGTGGTATAACGACACGTCAGTTTCCATCAATTACCAGTGGCCGGCCTGCCGAGCCGGATGAGTGGCCTTGGATGGCAGCGATATTGCGTGAACGTGAGCCATATGTCTGGTGTGGAGGTTCTCTGATTACTGATCGTCATGTGCTGACGGCCGCGCATTGTCTACGTAAGGTCGAACAGTCACAGTTGTTTGTACGTCTTGGTGAATATAATACGCACGAAGTGAATGAGACGCGAGCTCGAGACTTTCGTATTGCTAATATGGTTCTTCACGAAGACTACGATCCTTTAACTTATCTGCATGACATCGCCCTCATACGTATCGAAGGAAAAGCGCTCTTTAACACGTACATCTGGAATGTTTGCATGCCACCGATAAACAGCAATTGGAAGAATCGCGTTGGCATTGTTATGGGTTGGGGGACGACGAAATTTGGCGGACCGCAATCAAGTTTGCTATCAGAGGTATTCCTGGACATCATTATTGCATGTGATAAATAATCTTCTTAACTGATTTATTTGAATGATCAATAGGTGGCGCTGCCAATCTGGGATCAGGCTGGCTGCGAATACACCACTGTGGAACCCGTAACTGATACCATGCTCTGCGCTGGTCATCACGAAGGTGGTATGGACTCGTGTCAGGGTGATAGCGGCGGCCCATTATTGCTGCAACTACCTAATCGTCGCTGGATTATCACCGGCATCGTCTCCTGGGGCGTACGTTGCGGTGAGGCCAATCGACCAGGGGTGTATACACGCGTCGACAAATATATCGACTGGGTACAAGCAAACGCTGATATTTGAAAATACAAGAAAAATTATTTTACTTACAACTGTGTGTAAAAAAACAGCAGTATCCAAAAAAATGGAAGTTTCCTTTTGTACTGATTTGCACATGGTAACGCAAATTCTTACATTTAGCTGTTTGCTCTAGCATATACAAACAATATTTTTAAATTTGCAATTTAAACGAAATCTATAAAATATATGTAATTTCAATTTTTAAAGCCTTTTGGACTGCAGGAAACAAAATTCTTACTCATGTATGTGTATATATATATGTATAGGGTGATTCATTTAGAAGTTTTTTATACCCTGTATCAAAAAACGGTAAAATTAAAGTTGTGCAAATGTACGTAACGGACAGAAGGAGGCGTGGCAGACCCCACAAAGTATATATATTCTTGATCAGCATCGAAGGGCGAGTCGATCTAGCCATATCCGTCCGTCTGTATGAACAAACGGATCTCGGAAACGGTAAGACCTACAACCACCAAATTTTGCAAGAAGACTCCCCCAATCCATAGGCATAAAGAGTTTTTTCGATATTCGACCTATAACATATAGCTGCCATAGGAACGATCAAATCCCACATTGAGTAACAAAAACCCTTTGTTTTTAATGATACCTTCACCAAATTTTAGATTAAATAGATAGAATTTAGATAATGTCCAATTACATATCTCAGTATTATATATATCGGTTAACTATATCATATAGCTGTTATAGGAACGATCGTCCGAAAAACAACATTTACTATAACATATAGCTGCCATAGGAACAATCGGCCGAAATATGGCTTTTGCTAAAAAAAATTTTTTTCTTGAGCTGACCTTACATAATGAATATAAAGTATTAAAGCAATAAAAAAATATATTCAGTTTTGGATTGGGTACAGGGTTTTTTATAATCTGTTACGCCCGACTATAGCCCTGCCTTTCTAATTAATCTATAAGTAAATATTTGTTAAGTTGATAAAGCAGCTGTTGACCATTTGGTCGTAGCTGTGGAACAGACACTAGGTCTGGTTTCGTAAGTCCTCTTGCTTGGTAGTGCGCTACCACAACGTCTGCGAAAAAAAAAAAAAAAGGAGAAATTGGATGGCCGAATTTTTATTAAGTCCTGAAATAATATTGTCTGGCATTTAGTTTTTATACCCTATACCAAAAAATAGTAAAGGGTATATTAAAGTTGTGCAAATGTATGTAACAGGCAGAAGAAGGCGTGGCAGACCCCATAAAGTATATATATTCTATATAGCCCTGCCTTTCTAGTTGAAAATAATTTCATTCAAATGTTGGCCGTAACTAAGCCGTAGGTGGTCCATTCGGGAGATCCAATTTTGAATCCAGCATTCCAACCGGTATCTGCCCAGTTACGCGAGAGATGTTGACTTCCAAATCCTAGATCGAAGCTAGCTTAATGGCGAAGATTTTCGAGTTCACATTACCCCAGAGAAAAAAGCACAAAGGTGTGATATCACACGATCTGGGTGGCCAATTGACAAGTCCGAAACGCGAAATTAACTGCTCACCAAAATGATTTCTCAAAAAAGCCATTGTGTCCTGCGCTGTATGTGCCATGGCCCATCCTGTTGGAAACAAATATCGAAGACTCTTCGGGCTTCAACTTCAGGCAACCAAAAGTCCATTATCATGATACAGTAACGAGAAAAAGGTATATAAAAGATAAGTCAAGGTAAGGTAATCCTTGACCAGAAAATATCCGCTGTCGGTTTCGGGGTTGTAAATCGGATTACCTTAAGAATCTGACGGAAAATGCCAGCACTGGATTGGCTCAATATTTTTGGAAAGTAAGATAGGATTCCTTACGTAATTGTTAGGATGACAAAACGTTTAACCATGTTGAGACTGTATATGGGTTTCACATCCATTCACTTCCAAAATAAAAAGGGTTATACATGCATAACAGCTTATTCTGTTACTCTAAAGTAATTTAACTATATTTCAGTTAATTTGAATCTTTTCATATTTGTAAGTTCGTAAGCTTTCTAACCAGTTCTACAGTAAAAATTAAATCTATAGAATACACTCTTTTGAAAATTTTTTTCGATTTTATGTCAATAGCAAGATCGTTTCTTCTATAGCGTAAAAAATACGGACAAATGTACATAACTTGAATAACCACAACGCATCATCATCACCGTTGCAATTTTATACATACTACGCCAGCCTAGGCGAACCGGCCGAATCTCCAGTTTCGAAAGCTATTTTAAAGACGTCTTCATAGGATTTAGCAAAGTGAACTTCTAATCCATCCGTAATAAATTTAGGGAGCTCATCAAAGTCTTTTTTATTGTCAAATGGCAGTATTAGACAATTGACACCACTCCGTCGAGCCTAATTGATTAGAATTTATGGGTTTAAAGCATTCTTTATACTCATGACATTAATATATTCACCGCAATTGTTTTTTCTTTAATGCCACCCACGGTCAGCACTTTGCCCTTTAACGAAATTTCGCCCGTCATTGCGATGTTCTGACGCACAACTTTGCCTGTAGCCAACGATATTAGCGCTGTGATAATGGTTACACCTGCGCTAGGACCATCCTTCGGGGTGGCTCCCTCCGGCACGTGCAAATGTATGTGCCTGTCAATAGTGTTCACTGTAACAGTGAAGACGCACAACTTGTTGTCGAATGGCATAATGACTTACTCTTTTTCGAGAAATTGATTGCTCTTTTCTAAGCTTTGTATGAAATTTCGCGCCACGGTAAGTGCAATTTGAGCAGACTCCTTCATTACCTCGCCCAAATTACCTGTTATATGTATACTACCCGCGGTAGTGTCGTTCTTTTCGGCTTTCAAGGCTTTTCTTTTTGCGGTCTCTATATACAACGATGAACCGCCCATGGCCGTCCAGGCTAGACCCATAACTACGCCTGGTGGCGTAGTCTCGTACATCCGATCCGAAGTAAAAATCTGCTTGCCTAGAAAGCTGGTCAGATTTTCTTCGCTTACATCGAATTTTTCACCGTCTTTCTTTACTATCTTAAAAGCCACTTTACGTATGACCTTTTGGAAAAGAATAGCACACAAACACGATAAAGCTAAACAGTCTAAAAACGAACCTACAGCATAATAGACAGTATACCTTTTCAATGTGCTTCTGCAAGTTACGCACTCCCGATTCTCGACAATAGTTTTTGATTAGCATATTGAGTGCATTTTCGGTCAGCATGACTTGCTTATCATTCAAACCGCAATCAGTCATGGCTTGCGGTATCAGATACTGACGTGCGATGGCGACTTTTTCTTCCGCAACGTATCCAGACATTTCGATTAATTCCATACGATCACGCAGTGGCTCGGGAATTGTATCAATAACATTGGCAGTGCAAATGAAAAGCACACGGGATAAATCCACAGGCACATCTAGGTAATGATCAAGGAAATTGGCATTTTGCTCTGGATCGAGCAGTTCCAATAATGCTGAGCTGGGATCGCCTTGATAGCCTCTGTAGTTTGGGCGAAATATAGCATGATTTATAATTTGTCAAACGTCTATTTGCGTAACCAACTTACTTCCCAATCTTGTCCACTTCATCGATGAGTACAAGTGGATTTTCGGTTTTTGTTTTTTTAAGGCACTGGATAAGTTTGCCTGGCATGGCGCCCACATAAGTGCGTCGATGGCCCTTGATTTCAGCGACATCTGTCATTCCACCAACGCTGAAGCGAAAATACTCGCGGTTTAAGGCTCGTGCAATGGAGCGTGCAATGCTCGTCTTTCCCACGCCTGGTGGGCCGTGGAAGCATAGGATTTTGCCTTGAGTGCTGCCCTTCAACGAACTCACAGCAATAAACTCTAATATACGTTTTTTAATATCTTCCATTCCATAGTGATCATGATTGAGTATATCGTTGGCTTGATCGATGCTAAGATTTTCAGTGCTGATAACACCCCACGGCAGTGAAGTTAACCAGTCAAGATAATTGCGTGTAACACTACGTAAAATATGAAATGTAAGTAAAAAATCCTTTTAGTGTATCACGCAGAGCCTACTTGAACTCTGAGCTGTGACTCTCAAGAAAACTCAGCTTATTAAGTTCTTCGTCAATGACAATCATAATGTTCTCAGGTACTTTTTTGTCCTTAAGCTTTTCGCGGTATTTCTCGCCAATAGCGTCTTTGTCATCCTTCTCAATACCGAGTTCCTTTTTAATTACTTTAAGCTGCTCCTGTAGAATGTACTTGCGATGTTGCTGCTTTACCTTCTCTTCAACTTCACGGCCAATTTTCTGCTGCAATTTGCTTAGCTCTAATTCTTTTTTGAGCAGTGCCAGAGCGAGCATCAAGCGTTTGGCAATCTAAGTAATAAAATGTCTAATATAATCTATCTAATATATATTTAAATTATTCTCATACATCCATTTCTTCCAAAATGTCCTGTAATTCTTGTGGCTCACCAGCTGAAAGCGAAGCGCCAAGATCGCACAAATACACTGGATTATCGACAACGCGTTGGTTCTGATGCAGCATCTGCTGCAAGCTCTCCCTATAAAGCGGATTCATAGTAATAATATCACGCAATGTTTTTATAATTTCCTGTGTGAGAGCCTTGATCTCTTCGCTCTGTTTATAGGGTAAATGTTTAACATTTTCCACCTCGACCATCAGCACGGGTAGAGGTACTTTGGAGTGATCAATCTTTTCGGCACTGGACTGTTCCGCTTGCTTGGATGCATCATCCGCATTAAGCGTCGTTGACGCTTTCGTAGCATCTCTTGTTGCAGGTCCCGTCACAACACCACCAGTTAGTGGAGCTTCAACGGACTGTTCCGTCACAAATTCCGCTGCACTTTCAGCTTGATCTTTATCATCAGTCTTTTCAATTGTACGTTTTATACCACCACGACCTCGAGCTCTTCGAGCCAACCTTCTTCGCTCTGTAGCTTCAGATTCTGATGTCTCCTCAGCTGGTACGTGTAATTTGATATTAAAGAGTGGATAATGAAAAGTCGTCATTTTCACTAAGATTATTAGGAGATGACTTTGTAACAAACCCATATTGCTCTAGCGCTCTCTAAATCTTACCTGGTTTTGGCTTTGCTAGATCCTCCAAGATTTGTCCAGTTATCTTAATACGCCTATGTGCGACCACAACCATTCGCAATTTGTCTCCCAAGTCTTGGAGTTCCTGTATTTGTGCAAACGTGCCAATTGGATAAACCTCATCAATTTCTGTTACTACTTCAGCGTCGCTGTCAGATTTCTTTAGAAAAACTCCAACATACGGCTGATTTAGCTTAACTTTACGTCGTAATATGTCGATAACCATTGGATTGGAAACCTATTCACATAAAATAACAGTCAATAATCTAATTAAATTTCAAAAAACAAACCTCAATTATCTTCATGAAACGAGGAAACAGCGGATTGCGTTTGATTGCCAGCAACGGTACATGGGGCCAAACTTCTGGTACCGCTACCGTCGCCGGCAACTGGCTACTGTCTCGCGAAGACAGCAAAGGTGGTTCATTTTCCAAGTCTTCTTCATCTCGTCGGTTATTGGAGCAGAAACGCTGTGTAGTTACATTAGTTGCCAACCATCCAAGACGCATTGAATTGGTGTTAAACCCAAAACGTCGAACACGCGCATTATTAAAATATTCAATCAACGACTGACTGCTGAGTGCGTCATGTGCCACCAGTGAAGACGCTCTACGCAAAATTGGCCGTAAACGTAGACTGCTGCGCAATATCATCATTTCTTCGATTTTTTTATTTTCTGTACCTAAATAAAGAACACCAAAACAAAAAAAAACTATTTCACTAACCCAATTTTTATTAACAATAACAGATCGTTGCGTTAATAATTCCAATCTGATGTGACATTTAACAGCCGGCTGACTGAAGAAAGGAAAGTCAAGTTGCCAGAAGAGAGAAGCACTCTCTTAGAACGCTTCATCATGCGTCAAAGTGAGAAAGAACAGTTTTGTGCTCTGTTAACTCTATTCTGCTTCAGCGTTGATATTTTTGAATACGCGTACTCATCATTGTGTAATGAATAGAAGGTGATGCCAATTTGTTATCGAAATCGGTGGACTATCATTAGAACGCCGCCATTTTCCGTTAGTGACGTCATACGACGAATTTAGGGTATTTTTTAGCTGAAATTAGTGTTGAACATTAAGAAAAAATGTAGTGCAAATGGCAAAACTAGTATTGTGAATTGTATTAATTGCATTTTGGTCATTGTCATGCTGACAAAATTAATATTGGAAAATTTAAATTCAAAATACGTTGTGCAGTATATATAATATATATGCAATAATATATTTATATGCAATAATAAAAGATTGAAAACAACATAAGTTTTTTTAAGTTTCCAAGCAGCAAGCAAATACTTATTGCCAAAAAATGATTTATAAATGGATATTGATGCACCAAAAGATATCCAATGCCAACCCAAAGTCAAAAAAGAGTACAGTTTTTCCTTCGGAGTAAAAATATAGGATCATTTAATAATGTCATTGAGGAATTGAGAAATGTCGCAAAAAATTAAGAGGCATTTAGAAAACTGGAAAATGTAATCATATATCATCACTCTGTTGGTGAGTGAGTGAATGAAAGGGAATGTCCATGCAGAAGGTGGACAACTCTGACCCTGTGGTCTGTTTTGGAATGCAACCCTAGTGTGAAAAATTTTTGCCTATCTCTCGCCGTCGCTCGACCGATTGAGCTACAGCGTATATTTTGAACACGATGCTTAAAACGTATTATCACAGAGACTGTTAATCATATAGAGGCCGCATCTCATACAAGTTGAAATTTTTGTTCGTGGGCGCCTTTAAAGGCGCCCAAAATTCAGTTGTTAGTACCATTGTGCTTTGCTACTCTGACTTTACATTTTCGTTTGATTTGATTGGCCTAGGTCATATAAGTTTTTTTGGTGGCAACTGCCATTTTGTTCGCATTTCAGAATGTAGTTGATGTTGAAGTGGACGAGTGTGCAAATTTCTTGCCGCAGACCATCCTATTGCTTGCTACATTTTAAGAGTGCCTGGTATGAAAAGGCGCTGGTCGTCGGTACCGCCTGAAATACATGAGTTTGTGTGTGCGTGCAGAAAAGAATTTGTCATGATTTTGAAGTTTTGACTATTTCTATGTCTACCAAATATATGTTTTGCTTTGTGTTGCTGATTCTTTATTGTCATATGAATTTCATTCTGGTTTTCATGTGTGCCTGGTATAAAAAAGCCGTCGTATTCAATTTGTGTATGCATTTGGACATCAACACCATCAGTAATGTTTTTACACACACTAATAAGCGAATTTGTCATGATTTTAAAAGTTTCAATTGCCTAGCTATTTTATTTTTCTTGCTTTTTGAGAAATATTAGCTCTGCCTCTTCATTCTTACGGGCATATAAATTCTCAACGCTGCTTCTTCACTCTTTCGATGTGCGCTTGAAAAAAGTCAAAGCAGAGAATATGTATAATAAGAAGACGCATGACCCCATTGAAAAAATTTGTACGTGGCTCCTGGGCCCAGGACCCTACCGTAAGATGGCGTGGGGACTGGACTCTACCAGAAGATGACATATATTTTTTTCGGT